>OU343224.1:107132474-107251142 GCA_910596185.1 Chrysanthemum makinoi | reverse complement strand
CGGAACCCTAGTGGGTTTGGCGGGATTTTTACAGAGAGAGAGGAATATTTGTGTGTGTTTTGTAATGAGAGAAGAAATGGTAAAATGGGAGAGAGGGTTTGAGAGGTGAGGTATATATATCTCAACGGAGGACCTATATATACAATGGAAAGTGTAGAAATGACATGAAACTTATCAAAGGGTCACTTGTTGTAACGTTATAAAACTTTATATATTAGTACGGGTTCGTTTGGAGCTATAAGCGAGGAAGGATTATTGACTCGGGAGTTCGCCATTGTTTTTAAAATATTATTTCCTATAAAAATGATATATAATCTAATCGTAACTCAACTTAGATAAAACGATAAGCTACAATTGATGTTTCTCAATTACGACGCTCGAGAATTCACGGTATCGGCCTCAAGTAAAAGGAATCCGTCTCGCGATTCAATTCAAGTTATCGTTAAAGTCTAGAAGGGGTGAGTGCAAAAGTACAAGGAGTTTATCTTGCGTTCCCTACATGAATCTAGGATCTACTGCGAGTTTCTCGACCTTCGAAGATAAGATGTGGCTTTACTAAGGTGGCTCGGTTTCATAATCTATGGTTTTGATAGGTAAGCGAAGTTTAAATGCTCAAAGATTAGGATTTTCGAGGGATAACAATTTCATGATCGTGAGTCTTTTCTTCCTATCTACGGCGAAATTTTGGGAACTCTACTAAGTTTTGATGGTAGCTCAAGGCTCACGACTCTTGGTCTCAATCTAGAAAGGATTTTGGAAGGATTGATATAGCGGGGATTAAGTTTTCATGTTTACTATTCGCTTCACACAACTTCATGGTGGATTCATGATAACGTAGCTACCGTGGCGTCGTTAGTCAAAGGAACTTCCTTTTCTTGAGCAAGTTTATAACACCACAGGCATTGAACCTAATAGTTGTAGTGTAGTATTAGGGTAAGCCACGGGTATTGATATCGTTCTCTAGGCGAATAGGAATGCTAGTGAGAGAAGTTACTCTACAGCTAGGTTGGGGTTGAGGAAGATTATTTTTATCTTTTGTGTTTTTTAGGAAAGGAAGTCGAATCTCGGGTTTGGATTTGGGGGTTGGTATTTCTACGATTACTCAACTTGTCTACTTATCTAATCTAAGGTGTATGTAGTATATGTCTAATTATTGTGTGCTCGTATGATGGTTTAAAGATGCGTTTACTTAGGTTTTATTACTCCTTAATTATCTCCTATTGATGGTTGAATGTCGCGTCCTTATTCTTAATTGCATTGTGTGTCTAAAATTAAGTAGGGTATGCGTTTGTCCCTAACTCTTTGAGACTACCAAAGGGTCTCGTCTACAAAATCTCTAAGAATTATAGACTCTAACTCTAAGGTACTCTTTGGATGGTTTAGCCTACAACTACTCTAGGCGTTATAGTCTAAGGTTCACAAAGATTAATCAAGCATTAACTACACAACGAATGACCTATGCATTACTAGATCATTAACAATTAAGATAAGAGACAACCAATCAATATTCAATAATTAAGTTTCATATTCCTAAGCAAACACAAATAAATTGGCGGGACATGGAGAACATGTAAGCATACACACAAATAATTGAAGACATAATTGAATTAATGAAGTAAACACTTATCTTGATGTAAGATAGGGTTTGGAACCTAAAATCTTGTACAAGACACCACGAAAACTAAAAATTAGGATTCTATATATAAGATTACAATGCGACGGCGTCACTTATGAATTGTGAACCCGTGGTGCATCATCATTAGGGTTTCGTCTTGGCGTTAGTCTTGCGGCGGTGTCACCTATGCTTGTGGCCAGCCCTCCAGATCTCGGCCGTGCTGGATCAAATCTATGTCGTCTGAGTTGCGACGACCTACTCTTTTAAAGCCTGACACCGTCACTTGAAAATAAGCAATTTGGCTCTGAACCATCACAAAAGTGATGCGGCGAGTCGCGATAACACGGCTCCCCTTTTATTCCGGCGGCGAGTGTCTCGATTCTTGACTTTGGCCATTTCTTATTATATTAGCGCCTTTTCGTCCAAATAAGTGCCATTCCAGCAATTTGCCTTCAAGAGACCTAAAAAGTGAAAAGGAGCGATATTAAGTAATAACGGATACAAAAGTGATCAAATAAGGGCTTAGCGACCCTCCAAAGGTACATTTTAAATACTTATCAAATATCCCTACACTCGGTATTTGCTTGTCCTCAAGCAAATGTGTAGCTTAGCTAATTAATTTATATGTTAGGGGTCATGAAGCATTGGTTTAAAACAATCCACAACACATATAAGCCCAGTAAAAGTCATAACAAGCACGGAAATTATATACTAGCACCTCACATGGGGTGTTTGGATACTCACATCTCTCGGGTGTATATGAAATATAACAAGTTGGAAATGGAAGATAAACACTCATTAACCGGTCCTAGTACATAGATTACCATAGGCTTGAGACTAGATCAAACCTCCATGCTTTGGTAAGCACCTAGGAAAACTATCAAAGAGGTCTTTTAAAGGGTTGTAATGTTAGGCTTACGGTAGGGAAACAAAGGGTTTGGTGGGATAGGCTATTTAGTGGTGGCAAGTCAAAAATCTCTATGTTAAAAGCATACGAAAAATGGCGTTGCTAAGCCAATACTCGACACTCTAAACTCTAGATAACTGAAACACACAAACATAAATTTAAAGGATAAATGTAGGATGGTAGCCCGTATGTTTTTTTTTTTCTCTTTTATCTATTTTTTTTTTTTTGATTTTTTTTACATACTCTACCATCCTCAAAGGTAACATCAAAATGATAGGGATTTATAGGCACATCCCTACACTTGAGTTTTATTACTCTAATACTAATTTGACCGAATTGAAAGATCAAAACACTTGGGGTACATTATTATGCAAACAAAGGGAATTTGAATTTAACGTTCCCTTCCGTCATTTCATAAACTTTAACTTTTCCCATGAGTCCCAATCGTCCCAAAGCTGTATACAAAGGATATGACTCGACTTAGCAGCTCATGCAAGCAACTAGATAATTGAACTAAGGGTTTAGGGTGATAACAATAATGCACTAAAAGTGAGTGCATACAAGGTAGGCTAAGGCGATTTGGGTGTACATTTGGGGGTGGGGTGTAAACAATGCTCTTCATTGATATTCGGAAAACGAAAAATCAAGAGAACCCGAAAAGGATAGGCAGAGGGTTAACTAGGGGTATCGTGTACTAAAAGTGAGTACAAGCGCAAGGGTGTGGGGAATTACTCAGTAGAGGTGGAAGAAGTAACCATATTACGGGTATCAAACAAGGGTTATCCTAATGCCTCTTATCATTTAGTTATTCCTAACTACACAAGTGTTGTCTTACTAGCGATCTCGGGATGCATCACAAAACAAGTTCTAGAATCTATTATACTACGGGTTCACACTCTAAGCATTAAAGATGAATGCTTTAATTCCTACTACTAATCTAAGAGTCATGCATTTTGGGTGGAATTTAGGTGGTAAAGGGTTTTGTGCTAGTCATGCAACTTCCTATCGGTGAGACGCTTTATTAAGACTAATGGCCCACTCCTATATGTCATGAAAAATTAAAAATTTGGTGCCAAAATTACCCTAACCGACATTTTCTCATGGTTTATTACACAAATACAATTGGACAAAGCAAATAATCAAGGATAAACATAGTTTCAAAGTTCCTGTTTTATTTTCCCTCCACATAAAGTGAACATTGTCCCCAATATTCCCGAAAGTATCAAAGTTATGATAATAGAAGGTAATTAAAGCGAAAGAAACTAATACTCACGATTAGCTCGGTAGGATCCGTGTAAGTAGTGGTTAAATCTTTCTTAGAAAGAATGTATGCGTGAAAAGCTCCTTCAATCTTATGTATCTTCTTCTTAGTAAATTAAACTGCACATGAAGAAAACAAACGAAACCAGCGTAAAATAAGTAATAATATATGTAAGACTCTATTAAACTAGGATATAATGCTTGTGGATAAATGTTTCTGAGAATTTCTGGAAAAATTAAGACCTGGAAAATCCAAAATTTATGTAGCTCGAGCAAGAGAAAAAGTAATCATTTGTTTTGCTCCTTCACGCCGTCGGTTGCGATCTGGCGCCATCGAGGTTATCTGACAAAAAAGGTCTGCGATTTTACGGAAAAAATTGGGAAAATTTACATCTTTAGAATGGAAAAATTTGCAATCCATTATGACTCGATACAAGCATTTGACTCGAACAAACACACATATGTATCTTTTAATTAATTGAAATTATCATGTTCACGTTTCTTTTGAAAATGTGTGTAATCCTCCCTACACTTATCCTTTATGTAAAATACCTTTATATGCAATTAAGACGAGGTTAAAAACAAAATAAAGCATTTTTACAAATTTAAACATGAGAATAAGCAGTCAATAAAAGATATATGACACTAACAAGCAAACAATTAAGTATGGGTTGCCTCCCACGAAGCGCTTTTCTTTATTTATGAGTCTTGTAGCTAGACTGCGTGAAGTCGTGCTCCCTACGACGGCTTCATTACGTCACCTTCTTCCTTATGGCGGTCTCCATTGGGTTCCATGTTGTAAAAGTGCCATAATGCACCTTTCTAAGAATTAGTCCTCTACCATTGGTCCTATATTCTGGTTCTAAGTTCAAGCAATCCTTATAGAAACCTAGAATCTTGGCCATAACATAAATCTACTCCACTTCTCCTTATCTTCCTCATTCATAGTAGGCCGATAGTTTAAGTTCCTTTTCATCATTGAGTGAGAAAACTTCTCAATCTTAAGCGGCATTTGGTAGCTACATCATCGGTCATCCTTGAATCATAGCATTTCTTTAATGAAGGATCATAGGTCATCCCGGTGTTTTCTATGAAAGGTTTTCCTAGAATAACATGGGACAAACTAGGATCTATGGCGTACTAATATCATTTATATATGAAATCCATAGGAAACATGAAACTACCTACATGGGCCAGGCAATCCCTTAACTCTACCAAGAAAATTGAAACTCTCCCTAGGATTGTCGGGGTCTTGCCTAGTTGGGTAGGTTCTTCATTACCCAATTGTAGTTGGTGCTAGTCATTATATTGATTGGGGACTTGCGATCAATGTAGGCCTTTGCCACGGTGTCCCTATGCTGACATGGTATGTTAAGATTCCAAGGTTCCCAAACTTGATCCTAGGGCTTTTCCTAGCATACATGTTGTGGAGGTTGCACTAAGTGAGGGTGGCGAGATAGTTCTTCTTCCGTAGGAAACTTATTGAAATAGTCATTGTATACTTCATTTGCTTCCTTGGTTTTGTTTTTATTCAGTGTTTCCTTAACCTCAAGTATCATCTCATGGTTAACCGTCATTTTGTTTTATTGGTTTCACTAAGGCGATGGTATTGAGAATTGAGCGTGTAGCTAACTTACAGGTCTTTAATCTGCGGAAGGTTGGGGAGTTGAGATAGAATTAACCTTCCTATGCTATTAGTCATGGCTTTGAGGTTATCTATCTTCCTTTCCATGTTGTTGTTGGTTAAAACGTCCAGGAGCTTGGCAATTTGAGGCTTCTTGGGATGCGACTAGGTGTTCTACATCCCCTCAATGCTTTGTTGGGTAGGGCCATGAGTTGGAGCCATGAGAAATCATTGGAAGTGAATTCTTGGTTTGTCCCAATAGAAATCGAGCTTGTTCTTCCATGCTTCTCCGAGTCATTAAAGAAAAAGTCCTAGGTCCGGTTGTTGTAGGGAATCTTCCTCCCGTTCCATTATCTGGGAATGGTAGTGGAAGCATGTTAAGGTCGGAGTGCAAGTCTTGGCGTGTTATGAGGATCACTACGGCTCACTGCGAGGAAACTTTGTTAGCGTGAAGACTTAGGATTTTCGTAGGAACTCATTAGGAATTTAACATGATCTTCAAGTTCGAGCATCCTACGGTCGGAAGGTTGTGAGTCAATGGGAGAAAGATTGCAGGTTTTGGTAACTCAGGGGGTCATTCCAACTTCGTTGTCATAGAGAATAAGGTCCTCTATTATACCAAATTCTTCACAGTGTGAGATCACTAAGTTTCCACCTGCCGCTGTCAATGGATGAACGGTGGGGAAGTTGACATAATCATAGAAAAGTTGGACTTGGAGCCAAAGATCAATGCCGTGATGAGGGACTTTATGAAGTAAGTCTTTGAATCGAGTCCATGCTTAGAGATTCACCGACATTGTTGGAACATCAAGATGTCATTCCTAAGCTTAGTGGTTCTCCGGTGGGAAAAAATTGAGTAAGGAGGCGAGAGGTGAGATCATCCCACTTGAGATGGAGGCGGTGAGGAAGTCGCTCAAACCAATTACTAGCTTGGTCCCGTAGAGAGAATTGGAAGAGCCTTGAATCGTGGTCTCCCGAGTAGTTGCATCGAGGTCGATGGAATCGACAATTTTAAGGAAATCCTTAAGATCTTGATTAGGATCTTGGGCGAAGTCCATGGAATGCACATCCGTTTTGCACCAACGGATGGTGTGTGGATCAGAGAGCGTAGTTTGGGCTTGGTAGGGAAGCTCAATGGTGTTCCTATAGCCTAGGTGGCTTGGTCCGAGTATTTACAAGATGCGGGATTGGAGGTCATTTGGTGGTAGGTTGATGAATGTTGGTGGGTTATCACCTTCCATGATGAAAAGTGATGGGGTTACGAACAAAGGTCACGAAGAAGGGGGATGGACTACGAGAAAGCTAAAAATTAGAAAAATTGCTTGATAGGAATCAAGAAAGAAACCTAAGCGAGGTGGACTACTAACTAGCTATTATTCCCGGCGGCAAAGGAAACTTGATAACGCTACACAGCGTGTCGTTCGAGGTCAAAGGAACTTCCTTTGAGCAAGTTTATAACACCTAGGATGAACCTGTCGTTGTAGTGTAGTATTAGGAGGTAAGCACGGGTATTGATATCGTTCTCTATGGGAATAGGAATGCTAGTGAGAAGTTACTACGCTAAGTTTGGGGTTGAGGAAGATTATTTTTATCTTTTATGTTTTAGGAAATAGAAGGTCACGAATCTCAGGGTTTGGATTTAGGGGTTGGTATTTCTACCGATTACTCTACTTGTCTACTTATCTAATATAAGGTGTATGTAGTCTATGTCTAATTATTGTGTGCTCGTATGATGGTTTAAAGATGTGTTTACTTAGGTTTTATTACTCCTTAATTATCTCCTATTGATGGTTGAATTGTCGTCCTTATACTTAATTGCGTTGTGTGTCTAAAATTCGTGGGGTATGCGTTTGTCCTAACTCTTTGAACTACCAAAGGGTCTCGTCAACAAAATCTCTAGGAATTATAGACTCTAACTCTAAGGTACTCTTTGGATGGTTTGGCCTACACACTACTCAGGCGTTATAGTCTAAGTTTCACAAAGATTAATCAAGCATTAACTACACAATGAATGACCTATCGCATTACTAGATCATTAACAATTAAGATAAGAGACAACCAATCAATATTCAATAATTAAGTTTCATATTCCTAAGCAAACACACAAATAAATTAGCCGGACATGGAGAACATGAAAGCATACACACAAGTAATTGAAGACATAATTGAATTAATGAAGTAAAACACATATCTTGATGTAAGATAGGGTTTGGAACCCTAAAATATTGTACAAGACAGCCTTGGTTCGGTTTAGGTTTTACTCCAAATACTACACCACGAAAACTAAAAAATCGGATTCTATATATAAGATTACAATCGGCGAGCGTCACCTTATGAATTGTGACGCCGGAGAACCGTCATTAGGGTTTCGTCTTGCCACGTTAGTCTTGCGGCGAGATCACCTTATGCTTGTGGCGTCGTCCCCGAGTCTCTGACGGCCGTGCGGATCAAATCTAGGCCATCGAGTTCGCGACGACCTACTCTTTTAAAGCGACACCGTCCTTGAAAATAAACAATTTGGCTCTTGAACCGTCACAAAGTGATGCGACGGCGTCCTGAGATAACACGGCCGCGTCCCTTGTATTTCAGCGGCTTGAGTGTCTCGATTCTCGACTTTGGCCATTTTCTTCGTATATCCGCGCCTTTTGGTCCAAATAAGTGCCATTACAGCAATTTGCCTTCAAGAGACCTAAAAAGTGAAAAGGAGCGATATTAAGTAATAACGGATACAAAAGTGATCAAATAAGGGAATGGCGACCCCTCGAAAGGTACATTTTAAAACCTTATCAATTCGTAAGCTTAATTCTAGGTTATCTCGGAGGGTTCAAGAGATTTACGTTGTCTATGTCTCCTAATGGTTTGTGAGCAACTTACATATCCATCTCAACTTAAAACGTTTTCCTTGGTAGTTTCTTAAATTGGTTAAGGGGTGGTAGGTTGGGTATTTTCATTTCTACCCAACAATCGGGATCGGCACTTACGACCATAGAGGGATCTCTTCACGGTGCTTTGAGGTACTAAGCGATATGTTTGGTTATAGGAGAAGTTGGCCAATGGAAGGTGTCTGTCCCAACCGTTTTCAGACTAGAGGATGCCTATAAGAGTTTATTAGCGAGGTGTCTATCCCAACCGTTGCCAAACTTGATAGACAAGCGATGTGTTCTACTAAGGCTCGAATGGTTTCTTTACTTCAACCATCAGCCTGGAGATGATACTTGTAAGCATATCGGATCTGTTCTCTCTAGAAAGTGGTAGATGAAAATGGGTGTGTGGTTATTGCCACAATCCGGAAAGGATAGAAATCAACATTTCCTAAAGCACATGGTTTCCTTTACGTGTGGGGAAGTCTATTTTTGTGACTCAGGTTTTCCGATCGCAATTCTTCCTTAAAGTGTATCAGAGAGTGTTGAAGGTTGAGAAAGAAGAATCAGGTGTGCACTAACATGATGAATCTCAGATAGAGGAAATGGACCAAGGGAGGATTCCTTTTTTTTTTTTTTTTTTTTTTCTTTTAACTAGAGTTCCATAGTGGAAAAGTAAGGAGCTAGAGTTCGAAAGTGAGGATTAGCTCATTGGAGCGAAGCCACTCTATTAGAGAGGAATGAGTACACTCACCTCCTAAAAGAAGATTGAGGATTATCTAGAACTACAAAACTATATGAGGAGAGGCGGCGAAGTGCATTACTTACTCTTGTTGAATAGCGGGGCGTGAAACAGGTTAGGTAGGACTTCAGCTTCTGAGTAAGGAGTGCGGAATTCAAGGTTCCATCTCACGGTGTAGCTTATCGTTCGGTTAAGAGGACCGAAAGGATAATATGTGGTTCTCGAAGGATGAGAGAAGGATTAGTGGTTGTCCCAAGGAGCGGTTCAGGGTTACTCCTTGGGATTTCAAGATTTACAGGGATCTCTTGGATGAGAAGTCTAGGAAGTTGAGTATGTCTTATCATTAGAAAGTGGAATGCTGCCACAATAGATCGGGTTGACTTAGCATGATATCTAGGTTAGAGATGAAAAGTCTGACTCTAAAGAGAGTATTAGTTACTAGCAATGATCGATTGGACTAATTGGTGCACTTAATATACTTAAGAAAAGGTTCAATATTCAACTCCAAAGTCCAAATTCCAAAAGTTTGACTATCGATCAATATCAATTCAACTCCTAAATACGAGTGAGGGTTAATGGCTCTAAGTTGGTTTACTAAAGAATTTCCCATCGATGGGGTGTAAGGTACAACATCGATAGGGATCTTGAGTAGTACCACAACGGTGGTATATGGAACTATTGTTGATAAAATAATGTCTAGGATAACCTCGGTGAATAACTTCACTAAAGGTGTCGTTATCGATAGGGGTACCTAAATAGAGGATAGGTGCGACATCAACGACGTATGGTACTACCTTAACTGAAAGCATTGGCGAGAAACAGCGTCGACCAAAACATTAGCGGTTTAGGAAATGAACAAGCGTCGACTAGATGGCGTCGTTTAAAATCAACATCGATTGAATGGCAAGGTTTCTAAAATTTTAATAACAATTGGTTCAAGACTAGGCTTGAGATGTAAGTGTTGGTAACAGGGTTACCAACGAAATGAGGCTAAATGACAAATCCAACGGGATTACTAGTGAAAGCGATGCGAAATAATAATTCCAACAAGATTACTAGCGGAATCTTGGCGGAATGATAATTCTACAGTTACTATTGCAATGCGACCAAATGGCGTTTAATCGAATACGATTCGAGTTCGAATGATGATTTTAACAAGGTTATCAGCGAACCGAGCTGAATAATAATTGAGGCGAATGATGATTCAAAGTCAAATGATGAGTTAAAACTCAGCGAGATAAAAAACAAAATCGAAAACCCGAAATCAAAATCAAAACCAAATTCAAAATAGCCAAGACCAAATCCAAAACAGCCCAAAACAACTTCCAAAGCGCTCTAGTAAGATCGACAAGGCTTATGATGTTAAGCTTCGGATATAGATGGTGCAAATGCGGGTCTAACCCGACTTCTGACGAACTACACTCAGCGAGGATAAACAAATTTCATATAAATGGAAACTCATGAGTAGTGTCGAGAACACTACGGTTCGAGAGGTGTTGCGATGCTGGTATCGTGTGTGTGAGTCTGGGGCTTTAGTGATGTTTGGTGAGTGTGGTGTGAGTGTGCGAGATCCACCTAAAGCTCATCATTCTTAAAACCAATCTCTAACACGAACATAATTATGTTATAACTACTCCCAAAATTTGCAAAATTCACATCTAAAGGCAATAGGTGATAAGTCCATGTCCTGCGGTCTACTGAATAAAGGTGATCCGTCTATATTCATAAGAGGTCCAATGAATTTTTATAAAGCAAGGCACAACCAATTATTATAACCAATTCTTAATATATATTCCCAACTTTAATGTTATCCACCCCAAATGTATTCATTTTCTTATCTCAAAAATATCTCGTTGCACCATTTTGTTACTAGTGTTAGGTATCATGTGTGTGTGTGGTATATCGACTCGACAAGACACCATGAATGCACTCAAATACCCTGTCGACTCATAATGACACAATGAGACGTCTAAATGATAAAATTTATGGTTTAATAAGTTTCGGAATAAATAGTTAGATCTTATCGAATTTGTCAACTTGATAAACTCAACCATTTATTAATGTCGCTTATTATCCCAAAACCAGTTACATCCTAACGAGTCATAAGGATAATTCACCCATTGTAACGTTATTCCATTACATAGCCGGCGGCTTATTAGATTCGTCAAACTAATAAGTCCGTTATCCACGATGGATTGATATTAATAATGTTAGGTCATCAAGTAACCCATGCACAACACATAAATGGTATTAAATACTCATAAATGACGCTTCTTTCGAATGTGCCCTCGAAACATTTAATGACTCATTTATTACAAAACATTTCTAATTTTATATGTTGGTTCCATTTTTTTTTAAAATGTCGAATAACAAGGCGATTTGTTATCGAGTGTTTAGTACAAAACCATTTATCATCTATATTCTCTAATATTATTTACTAGTTTATATATATATATATATATATAGGATTAAAATGAAAAGTTTCTTATAATGAAAAAAATGAAGAAGTGTATGGAAATGGCAATTTGTCCACTATATCATATATCATAATAAATGTGAACATGTCCCCCTTGCCACCCCCCCCCCCCCAAAATTTTTCCCGCCAAAAAATTTTTTTTTGGCAAAAAATTTTTTGGGCAAAAATTTTTTTAGGCAAAAAAATAATTCCCGCCAAAATTTATTACTGCATAGTTATAAAAATCTTTGCATCACATCATATTTATGATGCGATTTATAACCTTGCATCCGCAGTTATAAAATACTACATCACAATCATAATGGTGATGCAGTAATTAACAATGGACTAAAATCATGATTAGGATCAGTAAATTTATAACCGTGATGCGATGACACTTATAATCTTATACTAATAAGTTTTGGTTCATCTTTATATAAGTTACTTGCATCATAGTTAATAGTTGAATGCATCAACTATGATGCACTAAAATCAAGGTTATAACCTTAAATGCACTAAAATCATGATTGTGAGTCGATAACTTTTAGCGTGATCTGATAATTTATAACCTATGCGAAATCATAAAATTATAATATGATGCTTATAATAATGCACTAATAAGTTTTGGTGCATCTTTATTATAAGTTCTTGCATCATAGTAATAATTAAGTGCATCAACTATGATGCACTAAAATCAAGGTTATAACATTAATGCACTAAAATCATGATTGTGATGCAGTAACTTTATAACTGTGATGCATTAATTTATAACCTTAATGCACTAAAATCATGATTGTGATGCAGTAAAAAAAGGCGGGGAAAAAAATTTTGCCCAAAAAATTTTTTTGGCGGAATTTTTAGAGGGTGGGGGGGGGGTGGGTTGGGGTGGGGTATGGTGATGTGGCATGATGTGGCAAAGGTGACACATGTCACCCACAGCGTCTTTCAATTTTTTCATTATAAAACTTTCATAATAACTTAAATATATATATATATATTTATATATATATATATATATATATATATATATATATATATATATATATATATATATATATTACGTCAAGTTTCAATATAAGTTTCAAGTCATTATTTGTTTGAGTTCACAAGTCGAGTCATGACTCTCGGCTTTTACACATCATATTACCCAATAAATACAAAGACCATGTTGCGGTTGTGGGGTCGGTCGAGACTAAAAGTCACGATAACACCGACGTAGAGCAAAGTTGACATACATATTATTAAGTTCAAAATAAACAATTTCACAACTTCCAATTAATCCTCCAAACAACCTCATATAAATCTCGCCATCCAACACACTCTGGCTCTTTCAATTCCACATAACCGATTAGCAGTATCCAATTCTAATGTTTGTTAATAACTTACCAATTACCAAAACCACTAGAATTAATTTGTTATCCAATAAAGGGTATTAATTAATATATCGTCCAAACCCAAATAACCGTTACGTACCAACGATTCACCGTTAACCAAATAATTATATGTTAGTCCAATTTATTATCCGAAAACACTTACTGGTTTCACATATTATTATAACACTAGCAGACATGAATTCATTATTAATAATCAAAACCGACTACCACTTGTTTGACAAAACTTAAGAACAAAACAACGGTTTACCGAAAGTCTTGACCCAAAATTGTGGCACGAGATTATGCACCCTTTGACATCATCAAAACCATTATAACCCATCATCTAGTTATGACCAAAAACACATAAACATGATACCAACACACCAGTTTACATGTTTTATTAGTTTTAACGCGTTTTAGACTGTTGTTCATCAAAACTTAACTATGGCGGCGTTCCGAGACAAAAGGTCTCGTTGACTCCACGACTTAGTTATAATACACCATTTCCTCTACATTCCCAATCGTTCCCCGGCTACTACTAATGTGCAAGTTCTTCATCGAGTGGTGAGACTACGCGGAAATTGCGTAACTTTCGATCTTTGAGAGTATCCGTATTATTGATTAGTAATTTTGAAGTATTTGTTATCACAGTTTGTGTTCGTTTGTTTACTTTCATCTTCTAAGTATATTCAAGTAGATTCCTTATATTTGTGTGTATTCGTACAAAGTTTTCTCTTTGTTGTTTTGGAACTATCCAGGGAAACTACTTAATAGAAGCTAAGTGTTATAGATCCAAGGTTTGGGACTTCACACTCTGTGAAAGGTATAGTGCATGCGTAAGCATGAGGACATGCTTTCTGGGTGTGTGTAAGCATGAGGACATGCTTATAGGGCGTGCATAAGCATATGGAAATGCTTATGGGGCGTGCGTAAGCATGAGAACATGCTTACTGTGTATGTATAAGCATGTGGAATGCTTATAGTGAAATACTAAGATAGGCATACTTAAATCGTCTATTAGCAGGATATACACTCAACAAGTGTCAAATCAAACCATTCATCAAATAAGCCAATAAAATCTCATCAATTATCTCATCAATTATCTAATCAATCAATTCGTCTAATGTGTTCTCAGTCGTCTACATCCTTAAACTAGTCATACGCGAGGCTTGTTGGCGGTAGTGGCGGTCATGGGATTAAGTTTTTGAAAAAGTGGTTATAGTCTAGGTTTTGAAAATACCAAGTTCTCTATAACCTTGGCTCAGATACCAATCTGTAACCCCCCGAAATATGGTCCAGTAGGCATATCGAACCTTTGGTGTTACTATCATGGTATCACAACATAAGGTACAAAGAATGGTTTTTATCCCATTTATTTAGAATAAGATTCATTAATGAAAAACCATAAGTTTACATTAATGAAAGTAGTGTGGAAATAGGCCCAAAAGATAACTAAAGCGGTCCGTTTATTCAGTAGTCGCTATGACCATGCCTATGAAAGCGTCTTCCAATAGTGAGCTATCGCTTTACACGAGAACACATGCTAAAGGTGGAAACTTACGCTTGGTGAGTTCATATAATTTAGTTACAAAATGTAGTAGTGGACCTGATAGAGTTTAATTGCTACATGCGACTAAGGCAGATATCTAATAACCACTCCAACCATCAATCAATCAATTCATAATCAGTTCATCAATAACCAATCCAATCAATAATCAATCCAAATAAATAATCAATCAAATCAATAATCAACCCAATCAATAATCAATCCAATCAATAATCAACCCAATCAATAATCATCAATGATGTGAGATCTCATGCGAGGCCCGGTAACTCTAGCGGCACAGTCGTAGCAAGGCCTAGAACACAAGCTACCCTAGACTAGGTCGGTCCTCTCTTAGCTAGGCATCACGTTATAGCATAGTGATGCTACCCTAGTCTAAGTCAACAAATGTCGCATGTCTAACCTTTCCTAGTCAACACATTAGCAATTCAAAATAATAGTGGCGGGTCGAATAGTTTGCACTCACATAAACCGTAAGATATCGATCCACAAATCAAATATACCAAAAGCGGTCATTCTCAAATCATATTCACATATTCAATTATGGTTTGTTAAGCGGCATGTATTCTCCCCAAAATAGTTATAAATCCTTTGAAAAGAGGGCTATGAAACTCACCTTAGCAAACAATGCACTATCACTATTGACGCTGACATCTAAAGCTAATCTTTACGGCATCCAAAATGTAGCGTCACGATAGAATAAAGTTATTGAAACCTAATCGTATCTGATTGTCTTAAATACAGACTCATATAATAAAGAATAGAAAGTAATAGTTTGTTGTATTTATTAATGTCGTTACTTTCAAATGTATGAATCTCGGGGTTTGGATTTGGGGGTTGGTATTTCTACCGATTACTCTATTGTCTAATTATCTAATCTAAGGTGTATGTAGTCTATGTCTAATTATCGTGTGCTCGTATGATGGTTTAAAGATGTGTTTACTTAGGTTTTATTACTCCTAATTATCTCCTATTGATGGTTGAATTGTCACGTCCTTATTCTTAATCGCGTTGTTGTCAAAAATTATAGGGTATCGTTTGTCCCTAACTTTTTGAAACTACCAAAGGGTCTCGTCTACAAAATCTCTAGGAATTATAGACTCTAACTCTAAGGTACTCTTTGGATGGTTTAGCCTACAACTACTCTAGGCGTTATAGTCTAAGGTTCAAAAAGATTAATCAAGCATTAACTACTCAATGAATGACCTATCGCATTACTAGATCATTAACAATTAAGATTAGAGACAACCAATCAATATTCAATAATTAATTTTCATATTCCCTAAGCAAACACACAAATAAATTAGCCGAACATGGAGAACATACAAGCATACACACAAATAATTGAAGACATAATTGAATTAATAAAGTAAAACACTTATCTTGATGTAAGATAGGGTTTGGAACCCTAAATACTATACAAGACAGCCTTGGTTCGGTTTAGGTTTTTACTCCAAAGACTACACTCTGAAAAACTAAAAATTCGGATTCTATATATAAGATTACAATTGCGACGGCGTCACCTTATGAATTGTGACGCCGTCGGGTCGCCGTCATTAGGGTTTCGGCTTGGCCACGTTAGTCTTGCGACGGCGTTACCTTATGCTTGTGACGCCGTCCCCTTCATCCTCTGACGCCGTCTGGATCAAATCTAGGCCGTCTGAGTTGCGACGACCTACTCTTTTAAAGCTTGACACCGTCACTTGAAAATAAGCAATTTGGCTACTGAGCCGTCACAAAAGTGATGCGACGGCGTCACAGATAACACTTGACGCCGTCCCCTTGTATTTCAGCAGCTTGAGTGTCTCGATTCTTGACTTTGGCCATTTTCTTCGTATATCCGCGCTTTTCGTCCAAATAAGTGCCATTCCAGCAATTTGCCTTCAAGAGACCTAAAAAGTGAAAAGGAACGATAATAAGTAATAACGGATACAAAAGTGATCAAATAAGGGCTTAAACGACCCCTCAAAAAGGTACATTTTAAAACCTTATCCAATATCCCTACACTTGGTATTTGCTTGTCCTCAAGCAAATGTGCTTTTAGCCAATTAATTTATAAGTTAGGGGTCATGAAGCATTGGTTTAAAACAATCCACAACACATATAAGCCCCGCAAAAGTCATAACAAGCACGGAAATTACATACTAGCACCTCACATGGGGTGTTTGGATACTCACATCTCTCGGGTGTATATGAAGTATAACAAGTTGGAAATGGAAGATAAACACTCATTAACCGGTCCTAGTACATAGATTACCATAGGCTTGAGACTAGATCAAACCTCCATCGCTTTGGCGTAAGCACCTAGGAAAGACTATCAAAGAGGTCTTTCAAAGGGTTGTAATGTTAGGCTTACAGTAGGGAAACAAATGGTTTGGTGGGATAGGCTTTTTAGTGGTTGCAAGTCAAAAATATTTATGTTACAAGCATACGAAGAATGGCGTTGCTAAGCCAAGACCCGACACTCTAAACTCTAGATAACTGAAACACACAAACATAAATTTAAAGGATAGATGTAGGCTGGTAGCCCGTTTTTTTTTTTTTTTTTTTTTTTTTTTTTTTTTTTTTTTTTTTCATACACTTTTACTCTACCATCCTCTACGGTAACATCAAAATGATAGGGATTTATAGGCACATCCCTACACTTGAGCTTTTATTACTCTAACACTAATTTGACCCGAATTGAAAAGATCAAAACACTTGGAGTACATTATTACGCAAACAAAGGGAATTTGAATTTAACGTTCCCTTCCCGTCATTTCATAAACTTTAACTTTTCCCATGAGTCCCAATCGTCCCAAAACTGTATACAAAGGATATGACTCGACTTAGCAACTCATGCAAGCAACTAGATAATTGAACTAAGGGTTTAGGGTGATAACAATAATGCACTAAAAGTGAGTGCATACAAGGTAGGCTAAGGTGATTTGGGTGTACATTTGGGGGTGGGGTGTAAACAATGCTCTTCATTGATATTCCGGAAAACCGAAAAATCAATAGAACCGCGAAAAGGATAGGCTCAGAGGGGTTAACTAGGGGTATTGTGTACTAAAGATTAGTACAACGAAAGGGTGTGGGGGAATTAATCAACCGATGTGGAAGAAGTAATTATATTACACGTATCAAACAAGGGTTATCCTAATGCCTCTTATCATTTAGTTATTCCTAACTACACAAGTGTAGTCTTACTAGCGATCTCAGGATGCATCACAAAACAAGTTCTAGAATCTATTATACTACCGATTCACACTCTAAGCATTAAAGATGAATGCTTTAATTCCTACTAATCTAAGGGCGATCCTCACATTTTGGGTGGAATTTAGGTGGTAAAGGGTTTTTGTGCTAGTCATGCAACTTCCTATCCATGAGACGCTTTATTAAGACTAATGGCCCACTCCTATATGTCATGAAAAATTAAAAATTTGGTGCCAAAATTACCCTAACCGACATTTTCTCATGGTTTATTACACAAATACAATTGGACAAAGCAAATAATCAAGGATAAGCATAGTTTCAAAGTTCTCATTTTATTTTCCCTCCCTACACTTAAACTGAACATTGTCCCCAATGTTCCCCGAAAGTATCAAAGTTATGATAATGGAAGGTAATTAAAAACGAAAGAAACTAATACTCCCCTGATTAGCTCGGTAGGATCCGTGTGAAGTAGTGGTTAAATCTTTCTTCAAGAAGAATGTATGCATGAAAAGCTCATTCCAATCTTATGTATCTTCTTCTTAGTAAATTAAACCTGCACACTTGAAGAAAACAAACGAAACCTTCGCGTAAAATCGGCGGTAATAATATATATAAGACTCTATTAAACTAGGATATAATGCTTGTGGAATGGATGTTTACAGAATTTCTGGAAAATTAAGACCTGGAAAATTCCAAAAATTTATCAGTAGCTCAGAAAACGAGAAAAAAGTAATCTGTTGTTTTTACTCCTTCCTGACGCCGTCAGGTTGCGATCCTGACGCCATCAGGTTATCCTGACAAAAACTGGTCTGTGATTTTCTGGAAAAAATTCTGGAAAATTTACATCTTTAGAATCTGGAAAAATTTCTGCAAAACATCCATTATGACTCGATACAAGCATTTGACTCGAACAAACACACATATATATCTTTTAATTAATTGAAATTTTCATGTTCACGTTTCTTTTGAAAACGTGTGTAATCCTCCCTACACTTATCCTTTATGTAAAATACCTTTATATGCAATTAAGACGAGGTTAAAAACAAAATAAAGCATTTTTACAAATTTAAACATGAGAATAAGCAATCAATAAAAGATATATGACACTAACAAGCAAACAATTAAGCATGGGTTGCCTCCCACGAAGCGCTTTTCTTTATTTATGAGTCTTGTAGCTAGACTCGTAGTCGTGCTCCTACGTGACTTCATTACCGTCACCTTCTTCCTTCGCTTTCCCTTCGTCAAAAGGGCGTAGACGTTGTATGCTTACCGTGGATTCCTTGCCAACGTCGTCTATTATGGTGACGGTTTTATCCTTTAGATTGGTTTCCTTTACTGCAAAAGGCCCAAACCATCTTGGTTTGTTTCTACCTTGGAATGCCCATATCCGTGATTTGTATAGAAGTACTTTTTCTCCCTTTAGAAATTCCTTAGGGTTCCTTTGTGCCTTTGGTATCGAAGTGGGATTATTTCCTAACTTCTTATCAGGCTTCCACAATGTTGCATGCAATCCTTGAACCATAAAATTTCTAAGCCTTTTTTCCCAATCATTCATTTTCTTCTTAACTATATTGCTAGGGACTTGTGGACTTTCACCCGTAATCTTCTCCATGATCTTAAGAGGATATCTTGGAACGATGGGTATCCTAGCGTACCCTTTTCCGCTTTTAAGTATCATGATGCCCTCTCCGCATTTGATGGTTGCCTTGGCGGTGGCCAGAAATGGTGTCCCAAGAATGAGTGGCATGTTTCTATCTTCCTCAACATCTATGATCACGAAATCCACCGGATAAACGATATTAGCCACCTCTATTAAGATATCCACCGCGATTCCTATGGGGTAGACATAGGTGTGATTAGCTAAGGAAAGTCTAAGATCGGTCTTGGCTGGCTTTTCCCTAGTCAACTTATTATAGATTGATAATGGCATTATGTTCACATCAGACCCCTGATCAGCTAAGGCATTTATATTATCAATATCACCTATGCTACATGGTATCACGAAGTTTCCTGTGGTGTCTCGTTTTTTTGTTAATGGTTTTTTTAGAACCAACTCATACAGAGGTCCCATAGGCAGGGCGTCATACTCATCTTCTGTTATTTTTCCTTCAAGGGCTTCCCTAAGAACCTCATTGTACCTAAAGTTGTTTACTTCGTTTGCAATGGTTTTTCTGTAAATTTCGTGCTTAAGGTAGTACTCAATGATCTCGGGCTCATTATTAGGTTCAGACTCCTCCCTCTTGCTTTCCTCAGTTTTCTTCACCTCAACCTTTCCATCCTCAGGTATAATGGAAATGGCGTTAACAAACGAAGTGGGAGGACAATCGTTGCTTCTTATTAGTACCTTTTCGGGAACTTTTGTCTTGGTATATTCTTTTACCAGGTTCATCATTTTGGTCATTTTTGCTTGCATTTCCTCCCTCTGCCTATAAACCTCCTCTTCAAATTTGGCTAATCTCTCCGTATGAGCTGCCATGTACTCCCTCATTTGTTCCTTAAAGCTTGGTGAGAGTGGTGTTGGGGAAGTAGAACGGAAGCGCCTTTCGGAATTGGGGTTTTGCTCACGACTTGGGGATTCCAAAAAAGGTGTTGGGTGGTTGGTGGAATTGGCGGAATTGACTGCTTCTCGAGGGATTTGTACGAGAGCTCTTTTATGCCTTTCCATAAGATAATCAATCCTTCTCTCAATAGCACTCATTTGCTCCTCGGTGATGTCGGAAGATTCAAGAGGAGTTGATATGGCATTAACCACGTTAACAGGAGTTTCAGGAGATTCATTCCATTCTTCGTAGCTTTGATCAGCAAGCTCTTCTATAATATCCCAAGATCTCTCTGCATTAAAGTCGCTGAGCCTTCGACCGGCGGCTTGATCAATGGATCGTCGAGTGATGAAATCGATATGGTCATAGAAGATTTGGATTTGAAGCCAAATATCAATGCCATGATGAGGGAGTTTACGGAGTAGGTCCTTGAATCGAGTCCATACTTTGTAGAGAGACTCACCTTGAAGTTGTTGAAACGTTAAGATGTCTCGTCTAAGTTTAGTGGTTCTCCCCGGTGAGAAAATTTGAGCAAGGAAGCGGGAGGTGAGATCATCCCAACTTGAGATGGAGCCGGCGGGAAGTCGCTCAAGCCAATTACTAGCTTGGTCCCGTAGAGAGAATTGGAAGAGACGCAGACGCGTGGTCTCCCGAGTAGTAGCATCAAGGTCGATGGAATCTACAATTTTAAGGAAATCCTTAAGATGCTTATTAGGATGTTCGGAACGAAGTCCATGGAATGCACATCCGTTTTACACCAACCGGATGGTGTCGGATCGCAGGGCCGTAGTTTGGGCTTGGTCGGGAAGCTCAATGGTGTTCCTATAGCCTAGGTGGCTTGGTCTCGAGTATTCACCAAGAGTACGGGCTCTTGGCGGGTCATTTGGTGGTAGGTTGATGAATGCTGGTGGGTTATCACCTTCCATGATAAAAAATGATGGGGTTACGAACAAAGGTCACGAAGAAGGGGGATACACTACGAGTAAGCTAAAAATGAGAAAAAATTTACTTGATAGGAATCAAGCAAAGAAACCTAAACGAGGTGGACTACTAACTAGCTATTCTATTCCCCGGGAGCGGCGCCAAAAACTTGATAACACTACACGCGTCGTTCGGGGTCAAAGGAACTTCCTTTTCTTCGAGCAAGTTTTATAACACCCTAGGCAGTGAACCTAATCGATGTAGTATAGTATTAGGGTAAGCCACGGGTATTGATATCGTTCTCTAGGGGAATAGGAATTCTAGTGAGGAGTTACTACGCTAAGGTTGGGGTTGAGGAAATGGAAATGTACGAATCTCGGGGTTTGGATTTGGGGGTTGGTATTTCTACCGATTACTCTACTTGTCTAATTATCTAATCTAAGGTGTATGTAGTCTATGTCTAATTATTGTGTTCTCGTATGATGGTTTAAAGATGTGTTTACTTAGGTTTTATTACTCCTTAATTATCTCCTATTAATGGTTGAATTGTCACGTCCTTATTCTTAATCGCGTTGTGTGTCTAAAGTCGTAGGGTATGCGTTTGTCCCTAACTCTTTGAAACTACCAAAGGGTCTCGTCTACAAAATCTCTAGGAATTATAGACTCTAACTCTAAGGTACTCTTTGGATGGTTTAGCCTACAACTACTCTAGGCGTTATAGTCTAAGGTTCACAAAGATTAATCAAGCATTAACTACACAATGAATGACCTATCGCATTACTAGATCATTAACAATTAAGATTAGAGACAACCAATCAATATTCAATAATTAATTTTCATATTCCCTAAGCAAACACACAAATAAATTAGCCGGACATGGAGAACATGCAAGCATACACACAAATAATTGAAGACATAATTGAATTAATAAAGTAAAACACTTATCTTGATGTAAGATAGGGTTTGGAACCCTAAAATACTGTACAAGACAGCCTTGGTTCGGTTTAGGTTTTTACTCCAAAAGACTACACTCTGAAAACTAAAAAATTTGGATTCTATATATAAGATTACAATTGCGACGGAGTCACCTTATGAATTGTGACGCCGTCGGGTCGCCGTCATTAGGGTTTCGTCTTGGCCACGTTAGTCTTGCGACGGCGTTACCTTATGCTTGTGACGCCGTCCCCTTCAGCCTCTGACGCCGTCTGGATCAAATCTAGGCCGTCTGAGTTGCGACGACCTACTCTTTTAAAGCCTGACACCGTCACTTGAAAATAAGCAATTTGGCTACTGAGCCGTCACAAAAGTGATGCGACGGCGTCACAGATAACACCTGACGCCGTCCCCTTGTATTTCAGCAGCTTGAGTGTCTCGATTCTTGACTTTGGCCATTTTCTTCGTATATCCGCGCCTTTTCGTCCAAATAAGTGCCATTCCAGCAATTTGCCTTCAAGAGACCTAAAAAGTGAAAAGGAACGATATTAAGTAATAACGGATACAAAAGTGATCAAATAAGGGCTTAAACGACCCCTCAAAAAGGTACATTTTAAAACCTTATCAACTTTCTTTTTGCAACAGAAATAGTTGTACATGCCCAAGGCCAACCAACTGGTATACAAAATATTGATCATCAGTCACATCGTCAAAAGAGAAAGAGGGCACGGGTCAGGTCTATAAAGATTCTTTGCATAAGCGTTCCATCAGAAGCAATTTCCATCTTAATTCATATAATGGTGCATGCAACATTTATCAAGGGTCATCTTTTAATAAAACACAATTTGGCGGTTGCAATTTTTTTCTGTGCTTTATGTTTTTGCCAAACATATATTCTCAAAGCTTTGAATTAATGATGATTTCTCAATCGATGTAGGTGCATCACATGTGTATGATGATTTAGGAGACTGTACTGAACGATGCCATCACTATAACGCTGTAATTTGGCGTGATGAGCAGCTCACAGGACATCGTTTTCAAAATGGTCCACCTCGAAAGCATTTATGCTGTGGAGGTGGTAGGTTTTTTATGCAACCTAAAGTAGATCCACCCCAGTACATCAAAGAACTACTTGGGAAAAGAACCTTTATGGAAAATATTTGAACTTACAATCAGATGTTTGCAATGACTTCATTCGGTGCAACGGTAGACAACACAGTCAATCATGGTAGAGGGCCATATGTTTTTAAAGTTTCTAGCTAAATATACCATCGGATCGGCTCACTTTGTCCAGCTGATGATCATCCAAAATTTTTACAGCTCTATATCTATGACACACAGAATGAAGTTCAACATAGGTTGATCCATATTTCAAATTTAGATGGCCATGATTTGGATCCAGAGGTAGTGCAAGGACTATTCACTTCTTAGATGCTTACAATGAGTTCGTCCAGATATTCAGGACTGCGCATGACAAATGTGCTCAACATGATGTCCCAGAATATAAGGTGAAGCCTTACAGCGAAGAAGGTCCCCGTGGCTATGAACTTCCAGCATCGCAAACCCTTGGGGGCATTGTCTTTGATAGTGGCCCAGAAAGCGAGTCAAATTACGATGTTATTCTCGAATACAGAGATGGCCCGTTAAATAGAATTAGCAAGATTCATAAGTCATACATGTCATTACAGTTTCCATTGATTTTCATCTATGGTCAGCCAGGATATCATACAAATTTAAAGGTTAGAAAAGCAGATGCAAATGATGAGCCAAAACGAGTCACAATGAATGCATTCTACACATACCAGTTACATCCAAGACATGATAATTATAATCTGCTTTTTTGAACTGGTAGGATTTTTCAATAGTATGTAGTTGGCGTGTTGGGAATTATGTGAAAGTCTGGATTATGCTGAAGTGTTTCTACTGAAGTGAAGTGGATTCTACTGAAGACTTATTCTACTGAAGTATAATAGTGACTAGTTGGTTTCTGCGGAAGTGTTTATTCCGTGTTTAGTATATTTAGTGTGGATATACATGAGCTTTATTAGGAAGTGATTGTGTATATCTTATTTAGTTTTATGATTATACGTTTCTTGGAAAACGGTTTAGCGATATTGTTTAGGGTTCCTTGTCTATAAAAGGAACACATTAGAAAGAGTTAGGTATCGATTGAAAAAACTCAGTTTTAGTTAATATAAAGATCCATAGAGGATCAAGAAGTTCTTAGTTATTACTTGTGTTTATATTCCGCTGCTGAACATAAGTTGTAGAGATTATCTTTTATTGTGCTTGTGATTACATAGGCATACATAACGATCCACGAGCTCAAGATCTATCAAGGTCTTTATTTGTTTCAACAAGTGGTATCAGAGCCTCGTGAGAGTCTCTACGATACTAAGGACAAGCTTTTTCTAAACACCCATACAACCATAACAAAATCATCATGCCTGGTTCAGATGTTGATACTGAACTCACCAACAACCAAAACTCCACCCATCTGCAACAACTAAGTCTCTCTAATAGCAATGCTAAGTTTCCTTACCTTAAAAGGGAGGAATATGATCTTTGGGCGATGAAGATGCAGAATTGGATTTCCAATATTGATTGGAATCTATGGCAGATAATTTTGAAGGGGAACAGTTTAAAGAGAACTACCACGGATGCTGCTGGGAACATGATTAATGTTCCTCCCAAAACTGCTGAAGAGTTGCTAGCAGTTCAGAGAGAAACAAAAGTCAGAACTATTCTTCTGCAAGCTATTCCTGAGGATCACTTGAGTGATTTTCACTTCATGCATGACGCCAAGGATATATGGCTAGCTATTAAAGCGAAGTTCGGTGGGAATGAGGAGTCTAGAAGGCTGAAGAAGTCCATGCTAAGACAACAGTTTCAGGACTTTCAGATCTCTGAAGAGGAAGGAATTCACAAGGGCTATGATAAGTTTCACAAGATCTTAAGTCAGTTGAACCAGCTTCAAGCTAAGCCGGATAATGATGACTGTAACTCTAAGTTTCTGAGGTCATTGCCTCCATCCTGGCTACATGTAAGCATAGCCTTAAAAGCTAAAGGTGGTTTGGACATGATGACCTTTGATGAACTTTACAACAAACTTAAAGCTCTTGAACATGATGTAAGAAGCCCTTTTCGATCATCTTCTTCTGCTACTCATACTGCCTTTGTTGGAGCCTCTACTCCAAAGTCTTGCTATGGTCCAAGTCCATATCCATCATCATCTAATGCTGCTCCTTCATCAAGTTCTCACTCTAAATCAAGCAACATTATGGAAGATGTACTTGGATCCTTCTTTGCTGATTATGATCCTCAGCAGGAACTAGCTTATGAGGATTTTGATCAGGTGGACCCGCTTGAGATGGAAGAGATGAAGTTGAGGTGGCAAGTGGCCATGCTTTCCATGGATATCAAGAGTTTTGAAAGAAAAGCTGGAAGAAGGTTTGGATTCAAAGGACGTGATCCAGCAAGGTTTGACAAGAGGAAGGTTAAATGCTTCACATGCCAACAGATGGGGCACTTTTCTAGAGAATGCAAAGACAGGAAAGCTGGTGATGAGACAAGATACACTTCTTATCAGCAGTATCAGAAGGAGGCAGGAACATCAAAGGGATCAGCTGCTTTGGTCACTCTGGATAGCAATGTGGACTGGAAGCAACATGAGGAGTCTGATAATGATGGTCCTGATAATGTTGGGTTGATTGCTAGCTGTACTTCAGAGGATAGGCATGAACAGATTGCCTTGATGGGCATCTCTCAGGTACAAAATTGTTTGTTTGGTTGTAGTGAGCGTTATAATGAACTTAAACAAGCTTATGATACTTTGGAACCTAAATATAATGAATATTATGTGGAAGTAGAAGCTTATAAACAGGCTTTAAAAACACTAGAAAGACAAAAGGTTTGGTTTCAGAAGAATGAAATAGCTTATGGTGAAAAGATAGGTGTTTTAGAAAGAGATCTCGAATGTGCTACAAATGAGTTAAAATGGTCTGAGAAGTTAAGAGCAGACTTAGAGTCAGAAAATCTAGAGCTTAAGGAGAAACTTAAAGAGGAAATTGCTAGGCATAAAGAATGGATGATGAATGGGAATAAGTTAGCTGGTTTTATTTATAGTAGTCAAGCTTCTAACTCTACAGTGGCGTTAGGGTTTAAGAAATATGTTGGCTTAGAAGCTAGGGATGACACACGTAAATCTACACCAGCCAAGCTAGCTAATTTTGTCAAAGAAGGTCAATTACATTCTGTCCCTGGTCTTATTAGAGGTGAACATATGCCTATTGATGTGTCCAAAATTAAAGACTTTGATGGATCATATCATCTGTATGGCAAAAAGTCAAGAGACATGCCAGACCCTAATACTTCTTCTAATGACTTTGTCTCTTGTGTTAACAGTGACAAGTCCACCAAGCAAGGGTCTACAGAGAGTGATTCAAATGACAAGTCTGACCTTCCCAAGTCTGACCTTCTCAAGTCTGACCTTCTCGAGTCTACACCCCTGCCTGTCCCAAAGACTACCAATAAGAGTGTCAGAGTTGCTGCCAAGGAATCCACTTCCAAGACAGTTGCCTCTGAAGACTTAGTTTTTAATTCTTTGCATAATAGTACTGTTAAAAACAATTCTTTTCATGGTTTTGGTTTGAATACTTCTGCTTGTAAGAATACTTCTCTTGGTTTGAATAAATCTTCTCTTCAGAAGAAATGTTTTGTGTGTGGAAGTAAATCCCATTTAATTAAGGATTGTGATTATCATGAGCAAAGAATGAGTAGGTGTGGTGACTCTAGGAATACTAGGCCTATGTGGACCAATGTGAATGAAATACCACCTTATGTTTCACAAGCCTCTAATTATAATACATCTTTTCCTTGGAGAAGATCATTTGGAAAACCATATGTTCAATCAACCAGTGAATATTTTAAAAATGGTTTTTGGCCTAGATATATAAATCCTATGAGTGATGGGAGAGGGTACTGGGGTACTGCTGTCAAGACCTCAGCAGGTTGTTCTTGGAATAAACATAGACCTAAGTTTCATTGGAAACCCAAGAACAATAGTGGATCTTATCTTTCTACCTGGCATAACTCATATGATCCACAAGGCAGGTTCAAGTCAGCAATGACTTGAGCCTCCATAGTGTACTAATATTCTGTAAATTTTGTTGTTGTTGTAGGATCATCCCCTTAAGCATAAAGATGTTGGAATTGTTGACAGTGGTTGTTCTAGAAGTATGTCAGGAAACAGGGACATGATGCATAACTTTATACCTATTGAAGGTGGAGGCAATGTAACCTTTGGAGGAAGTGATGGACGAATTACAGGAAAAGGGACCATCAAAACACCTCAGCTGGACTTTGAGAATGTTTATTATGTCAAGGAACTTCAACACTTCAATTTGTTTTCAGTCTCACAAATCTGTGACACTAAGAACAAAGTACTCTTCACAGAGAATGAATGTCTTGTGCTGTCTAAAGACTTCAAACTCCCAGAAGATACTTCAATTCTTCTGAAGGTTCCTCGGAGTCATAATCTGTATACATTTAACTTAACTAATGTCCAACCAGCAGGTGACTTAACATGTTTGGTGGCTAAAGCATCTGTGGATGAGTCCACCAAATGACACAGAAGGATGGCCCATGTCAATTTCAAGACCATCAACCAGCTCTCTAAACTGGGCCTTGTTGAAGGACTTCCTGCCAAAGTATTCACTAATGATCATAACTGTGTTGCATGCAACAAAGGAAAGCAGCACAGAGCCTCCTACAAAGGTGTTCCAGTTACGGCAGTAACCATTATTTCTGAACCTCTTCAGCTGCTTCATATGGATATGTTTGGTCCAACTAAAGTGAGAAGCATTGATCATAAATATTTTTGTCTGGTGATTACTGATGGTTTTAGCAAATTTTGTTGGGTATTCTTTCTAAGGACCAAAGATGAAACATCTGAAATTTTGAAAGACTTCATTACCCTTATTGAGAATCAGTTGAACAAAAAGGTGAAAGGAATTAGGTGTGATAATGGTACAGAGTTCAAAAATGCCATTCTCATAGAACTCTGCAGGTTGAAGGGAATCAAAAGGGACTATAGCACTCCAAGAACCCCTCAACAAAATGGGGTGGCAGAAAGAAAAATAGAACCTTAATAGAGGCTGCAAGATCAATGCTAGCCGACTCTAAACTTCCTACCATGTTTTGGACTGAGGCTGTTGGTACAGCTTGTTATGTACTCAATAGAGTGTCCATTACAAGACCACATCTTAAAACACCTTATGAACTTCTTTTTGGGAAAGTTCCTGTTATTCATTACCTTAAACCGTTTGGCTGTCAGGTGACAATCTTGAATACCAGTGATTCTTTGGGCAAATTTGATGAGAAAGCTGATGATGGTTACATTGTGGGGTATTCTGCTCATAGTAAGGCATACAGAGTTTACAATATATCTGCAAAGAAAATTGAGGAGACATTGAATCTGAGGTATCTTGAAGACAAGCCTAATGTTCAAGATTCAGAAGTATCTACAACTACAAACGCAGACAATTTGGATGTTCATTCTGACAGTGGGTCTGATGATGAACAACCCATTATAGTACCTTCCTTTTCTCCTAACAATTTTGTAGGTGACACTTCTCAAGCTTATACTGACGTGGGTGAAGATGAATTCTATTATGCTGAGGATCTTGCAAGACTGAAGAAACAAGAGTATGCAGCAAATTTAGATACTGAGAGGAATGCTGAAGCGAGTTCTAATGCAGTACTCGGCAGAAACTTCAATTCTGCTGAAAGGGAATCTGGTTCTTCTCACCTCTCCAATTCGGCTGAAAGACATGTTGACTCTACTCCTATGTCTACTAAAGTGTCAACAGATCTTGGTGAACCTTATACAAGGTTTCCAACACCTTCAGATCTTGGTCATCATCAACCTAAAGCAGGCATCTTCAACACACCTTCCTATGATACTGACTTTGAACCTACTGTGACTAATCTTGATGATTCCATTGATGTCAACACCACCACTACAACAAGGATCAACAATGTACATCCACAGTCAAATATTATTGGTGATCCTGATGCACCTGTTAGAACGAGAGGTACTGTGGCGCGTTCTAAATATGGACAGGTGGCTTTTGTCTCTTATGTCTCAAATCAACAGAGAGACAATCACACAGACTATGAACATTGTCTGTTTGCTTGTTTTCTCTCACAAGTGGAACCAACTAGTGTTACTCAAGCTCTTGAAGACTCAAGTTGGCTTGAAGCAATGCAGGATGAGATGCAACAGTTTCAAAATCAGCAGGTTTGGATATTGGTACCACTACCTGATGGTAAGTATGCTATTGGGACAAAATGGATTCTGAAGAATAAGAGAGATGCTCGGGGTGTTGTCATCAAGAACAAAGCCAGATTGGTTGCACAGGGTTATAGACAAGAGGAGGGGATCGATTATGATGAAGTGTTTGCACCAGTAGCAAGAGTTGAGGCTATAAGGATCTTCTTAGCTTATGCATCCTATATGGGCTTTATGGTCTATCAAATGGATGTTAAAGGAGCCTTCTTGTATGGTGAAATTGAAGAGGAGGTGTATGTCACTCAACCTAAAGGATTTGAAGATCCAGATCATCCGACCTATGTTTATAAGGTAGTCAAAGCTCTCTATGGACTACATCAGGCACCTAGAGCCTGGTATGCTAGGCTCTCTACATTTCTGCTGAAGCACGGTTACAGAAGAGGTGCAATTGATAAGACTCTTTTCCTGAAGAAGAATTCCACTGACATTATTCTTGTGCAAGTGTATGTGGATGATATTATCTTTGGATCCACAAAGGAAGCTTGGTGCAGGGAGTTTGAGGAACTCATGAAGGGAGAGTTTCAGATGAGTGCAATGGGAGAGATGACTTTCTTTTTAGGTCTTCAAGTTCAGCAGAAACCTGATGGTATTTTTATAAGTCAGGACAAATATGTGAGGGACATCTTGAAGAAGTTTGGTATGGAGGGTGTACGGACTGCTACTACACCTTATGAAGCTCCAAAGACGAAGACCAACAATGAAGCTGATCCACCTGTAAATGTTCATTTGTACAGGTCTATGATTGGGTCTTTGATGTATTTAACAGCTTCCAGGCCTGATATTACTTTTGCTGTGAGTGTTTGTTCGCGACATCAAGTTACTCCACTGACTTCCCATCTCAATGCTGTTAAGAAGATCTTTAAGTATCTCAAAGGCCAACCTCTTCTTGGTCTTTGGTACCCAAAAGAGTCTCCTTTTAAGTTGGAAGCCTATAGTGATAGTGACTATGCTGGTGCTAATCTGGATAGGAGGTCCACTACTGGAGGTTGCCAATTCCTTGGAAAGAGATTGATTTCTTGGCAATGCAAGAAACAAACTATTGTGGCTACCTCATCTACTGAAGCAGAGTATGTGGCTGCTGCTAATTGTTGTGGACAGGTTCTTTGGATTCAAAATCAGTTGTTGGATTATGGGTATAATTTCATGAACACAACAATTTTTATTGATAATCAAAGTACCATATGCATTGTTAAAAATCCAGTTTTTCATAGTCGAACAAAACATATTGAAATCAGGCACCACTTTATAAGAGATGCATATGATAAAAATTTGATAAATGTGGTCAAAATACATACTGATGATAATGTGGCCGATTTGTTAACAAAGGCTTTTGAAGGACCAAGGTTTCAACACCTTGTGGTCCATATTGGCATGCTTAACCCTTAACTGCAAAGTTTAAGGGGAGGCATAGGCCTCAGGGGAGGCATATGCCTCAGGGGAGGATTTGTGTATAACTTTGCATTTTTTGCTATGTAATTTTGTATATTTGGTTGTTTTGGTAACTAATTCTAACCTGCTAATGTAAGTTTAGTGTGTTTCTTTGTTTTGTTTGTGCATGTTTCTGTGTTTGTTTTGCAGAATGGTTGTCTCTGATCAGTTGTGTTATGGTCAAGAAAGCTCAAGCTGGTTTCTTCCGAATTCATTGTGCTGAAGTGTGCTATTTGTTTCCTCTGAAGTTGAAGTACTGAAGTCATATGATTCAATCAAAAGAAGTACAGAAGCAAATAGATCATTCATTCATTCAAGAAATAGTTTACAGCTTACAGATTACAGAGTACTGGCAACATCAAAAGCATCTACATGATCTAATAGTCCTAATCTATTACATATCATCTGTTCCAACATCTTAAGATGAGCACGATGAGCATGACTGCTCACATCTTTCACACTAATAGCTGTTGGATATGCATGATCGCTCACATCTTTTGGCACTAAATGCTGGCTACGCTTTTGTGATGAGCATAACCAACTCTAACAGATGCTAAGGATCAAAATGGAGAGGATGGATTGATGAAAACGAAGAAGCTGAAGCTGATTGTGGTAGAGAGATGAGAAGGAAAGATTTTCATTTATGCATCATCTACTCTTTCAATCATACATCAACTTACATCATTTTCCTTTTTCCATTCCTTGATACGATATGTGATGATGCACCAAAACATGATGCCAAGAGACCAAGCACCACCTTTCTTCCCATAGGAAGTGGTGGATTTTTGGCCCGTGACCTTCGTTGAGGCCTAGGTGCTGAGGGTTGGGAATAAGATGTTCCCTCATTATAGGATTCATCAGAATCTTCAGCAGATACATTTGGTTTCTCAACACTTTCATCTTCTGATGAGGAGAGAAAAGGTGACTTCTTTGGTAGTGGATATGGTTTTGGAAAATAGTTAAACCATGTATTGGTATCTTCACTAGATGATGAGGATGTTGTTGTGAGATCTATGATCTCAAGTTTGGTACTCATGATGAGTTTGGTTAATTTTGAAGGATTGAAGAGATTAGGGTTTGATATTATTTGGGGATTTTTGATGAAGAAGTCTATGTGCATTGGGATTATTTTATAGACGGGTTCAAGTGGTAAGAGAATTAATGCGTGTGGGTGAAACAGTAAAAAGATATTTACTGAAACTTCGTGAGTAAGTCTTCTGTTTCTTCTGAGGGTTCTACTTCAGCAGACTGATTTCCGTTTCTACCGAAGTTATAAGTGAATTCGAGGAAAAGTAGAAATCCACGTCAGCTTTGGTCAACTTTGACTAAAATTGAGAACTTTCTATTTATTCTCTCCGGAATATTTTCGCTCCATATTAATTGATTCAATTACTCTCTCATTAAAAACACTTCCTTTGTGAAAAATCGTAACCCTAATCCTCAAAATCACTCATGGCACTTCAATTTAAACACGATCATAACAAGGTTGCTTTTCTTGGGACTGCTCGAGGAGATGAGCTTTATAGGCCGATGATTTCTTTCTTACTAAGATCAAAGATTGTATATGCATTGACGCATTATCCAGATGCAATATATGAAACTTTGATTACTCAATTTTGGGCGTCGGCAGAAAAGAGAGGAGATACTGAGATAGTTGCAAGTGTTGATGGACAAGTGTATGTGGTGACAGAGGATTTGATCAGAAGCCAACTTCGCTTGGACGATGAGAATGGGGTTTATCATTCTGACTCTACAATGGTGCTTGAAGGACTTAGAGCTATTGGATATCAAAGTACGAGGACAGATATGTGGTTGAAAAATAAGCTCTGTCCTATGTGGAGATTCTTGGTTCATACTTTGGTGCAGTGCATGAGCAATAAGTCAGGAGGCTGGGATCAATTTTCAACACAAATGGGATGTGGTATTGTTTGTTTATCTAAGGGTTTAACTTTTAATTTCTCTAAGTATATCTTTGATAATATGGTAGAAAATATAACTAGGACAAAGGGTAAGTTTTTGATGTACCCTAGGTTCTTACAGATGATATTGAATATTTCTACACAAACCCAAGCCTTTTATCCTATAAGTGTTCTGACTCCCAAGTTATTTGCTACAATGAGAACTAAATTTGAAGGGACACATTTTCCTTTGTTAGCTGCAATGTTACCTCAGGAAAATGAGATTGATAATGAGCTTAATGTAGTTTTACCTTCCTCCAATCCTACTGATGGAACTCCTTCAGTAGATGGTGGTGAAGGTCCTTCTGTTGTTGCTGAAGCATCTATACTTTCACCAAGACCATGTTCTAGTCCAGCATTTATCCAAGTTCCTATTGAAGCAGTTCAGGATCAAATTGATGAAGTTCAGGTTGATACTGACAGATTGTCCACACCAAGTCCTGTTAGGACTCCATTTGGTGAAGGTTGTTCTAATGTTGATCAGGATAATGTTGCTTCTGAACATTCTACTGAAGTTCCAATTCCAACTGAACAATCACATGATGCTGATGAAGAAACTATCACACTTACCTCATTATATGTTCTGATGAACAAGCTTACAGGTGAGGTGATTGGTCTTAAGAAAGAACTTGCTGAAACCAAATCTGTTCTTGGTGATAAGATTGTGGGCTTGGAGAATAAAGTTGAGCACTTGGAAAAACTGCTAAGTCAGAAAGGTACAAAGAGAAGTTTGATTTCTTCTGATGAGGAGGACACAGAGAATCTTAATGAATCTCTTGCGATATTGGCTGATGTGGCACTTACATCTGATGTTCATTCTTCTATTGATAAATCTTCAAAGAGCAAGGAGCCTATTCTATATACTAGCAAAAGACGAAGACAATATTTGAATATTGTACATGCTGATACTTCAAAGGAGCCACATTTGGTTGATGCATCTGCTGATGTCCTAGTGAAGGAGGTTACTACTAGTCATGGTCAAACTTCGTCTATCCCAGAACATTCAAATGTGTCGCCTTCCGCAGATGATGAAGAGGTTTTTATTGCGGAGAGAATGTACAAGTTGAATGATTCATCTGAGGTTTTCTCTACACCTATAGAGGAATTGTCTCAACCTATTTCCTCTGATGTGGATTTGATTGCTTCTGAAGCTCACATTGGTTCTGCTGAAATTGGTTCTGCTGAGATATCTTCTGAGACAGGACAGGACTCTGTGATTGCTGATTTGCTGAAGTCAGGAAAAGTGACTAAAGAACAATATCAAGCTCAGGCTGGATTATTTGCTGATTATGAGAATATCCAAAAGAGTCGTGTTGTGGCTAAATTTTTTCAAGATCAGTATGCTTCTGATTTGACTCCTGAAAGGAAATTAGAGCTTGATGAATTCTTTCCTACGATTACTGATGATCAATGGGATGGTTATATTTCTCAAGGTGCTTCTGATCCTTCTCTTGCAAAACTTATCTTAGGAGATTCTTTTAATGATGATGATTTTGTGGAGAAAATGAAGGCACTTGGTAATCAAAGAAAGCTAGAATCTGCTGCTAAGAGAAGAGCTCTTATTGATCAAAGAAATAAAGCTAAAAGAGACAGACCTATGACAGTTGCTCAGAAGAGGAATTATATGAGAAGAGTTGTGAAGAATGCTGCTATGTATAATTCTGGTATGTCCATGAAGCAAATTCTGACTTTGTCTGATGATGCTTTGATTCGACAGTATAATCTGGTTATGAAGTTTTCTTCACAAGGTACTATTTCTTCTTCTTCATTGGAAAATCGTGATTCAATGCCTGATGTTCCTACAGCCAAGAGACAGAAAACAGTTGAAATTGTGGATAATTTTGATACTGTTTTGTCTTCGGTGGTATCTTCATTTGTTCCTTCTGAAACACATTCTGATGCTACTCCTTCTTCTGCACTGGTTGTTTCTGCTGAATCTTCTTTAATTTCTTCTGACATGTTGTCTAGTGTGGATCTTAATGATTCTCTGATTCAGGAGACTGATTTACAGATTGGTACTGACCACATTGATGGTATGGAAATGAAGAGTTTGGTTACCAGAAGTTCTGACAGATTGGCTAAGAAACATGCTTCCAGGAATACTGATTTTGATATCCAAGCTGATGAATCTACTTTTATTGAAGTTGGAACTGTTGATGATTTTCCTGAAGGACCTCATGTGATTTTGGTTGATTGGAAAGCTGGAAAGCTGAATACTGTGTCTAGGCTGGATAATACTGTTCTTGAGTTCAACTTCTTGAAGGATATTCTTCATTTAGTGAATAGACATGATTTACAAATGCTGTATAATCATGTTATTCCGTATTATAAGTATCATTCAGCAACTGGTTCTGGTTTATATCTTTTGGGTGATCTTCAAGTTATGTTTGATTCTGATTCTCCAAATGGTAAAGGGTATTCTATTTGGAAGAATTCTCATAAATGGGAGATTGAGAGTTGGAGGTTTTATCCTTTGCCTTGTGTTCAGGTAGTTCAGACTACATGTGGGATGATTTTGTGTATGCTATCAGATAGGCTTTATCCTTTATCTGATACTTTTATGGAAAGGTTGCTGAGACACAAGTTGGACGTGCCTCCTAATCCGGTTGGCAATGATGACCTTCATGCTATTCAATGTGTTGGTTTGATTAAGAATCAACTTCTATCACATAAAGGTTCATCTTGATTGTAATTCTTTGTAATATTTGTTTTCTTTCTTTCTTTTCTTAGTTAAAAAAAAAAAAAAAAAAAAAAATGATTTTGGTTTTATCTAACTTTTATTGCAGGTTTGTTGTATATTTTTTGGTTCTTGACTCACCAGATATACTTTGTGTATGTCCAAGAGTTAGCTAGTCCAAAGGGTACAGCTTTGGTAAAGACACATCAAATCTGTTGATAGCTGTAATGATTTGCTGAAAATCATAGGGTATGCAACCACCCATGCTTAATTGAAGAGTGTTGTATGGTTTTCAATTCACCATGTTTTATTCCTATTTGGAATCCAAGAATTGGCTAGCCCACTTGTATATGGCTTGTGGTAAAGGCAGTGGCATATTCCATATTTGGTTCTTAATTCACCAATTCTAAGAATTAACTAGTCCTGAGCAAACGGCTACAGGTAAAGACATTTCAAATCCGTTTATATGGTTGCTGGTTTGCCAATAAATCAGAGGGTTATCAGTGTACCATAGTTTACGAACTTAAACATATGGCTACTCCAGTAGTGATGGCTATTGGTAAAGAGACATCAAATCCATTTATTTTCAATGATTCACCTCTCCCAGGAGTTCACACACCTGGATGTGATGAGAATAGTATGCAACTAATTGTTTTGATGTACCTATTGTCATTTGTTGCTGCAAAGATATAGAGTTTTAAAGTTTCTTCATCATAGAGATGTTTTTGGCTTCTTTGCTGTTGCTGTTGCTGTTCGTGTTCAATCCTCTGGTGCTGTCAGATCTATCAAGAAACTGGAACTTAACAAGTCAAATTCCAGTTTAGGGGAGGATTATATTGCATCTGGAGCTCGTGGATCGTTATGTATGCCTATGTAATCACAAGCACAATAAAAGATAATCTCTACAACTTATGTTCAGCAGCGGAATATAAACACAAGTAATAACTAAGAACTTCTTGATCCTCTATGGATCTTTATATTAACTAAAACTGAGTTTTTTCAATCGATACCTAACTCTTTCTAATGTGTTCCTTTTATAGACAAGGAACCCTAAACAATATCGCTAAACCGTTTTCCAAGAAACGTATAATCATAAAACTAAATAAGATATACACAATCACTTCCTAATAAAGCTCATGTATATCCACACTAAATATACTAAACACGGAATAAACACTTCCGCAGAAACCAACTAGTCACTATTATACTTCAGTAGAATAAGTCTTCAGTAGAATCCACTTCACTTCAGTAGAAACACTTCAGCATAATCCAGACTTTCACATAATTCCCAACATGGCGTTTATTGTTGCATAGAACAAAATAGGATGGACTTTTATAGAACGCATCAAAGCGACATTCGAGGAGACTATTTTTCAGGCCTCTATGATGCAATTTCAAGAGGAGATCACGATGGTTAACAGGCAGGTTCGCGAATTATTTTACCTTCCTCATTTACCGAATGTCCAAGATATATGTACAACCATTACTTGGATGCATTGGCAATTTGCCGGGTGTTTGGTAACCCACGGTGTTTTATAACATTCACATATAATGTTAAGTGGCTTGAGATTCAAAGATACATGGCTCAGTTTCCTCATTTGGCTGCAGCAGATAGAGCAGATATAGTATGTAGAGTCTTTGAGCAAAAGGTTAAATCATTCATGAAGTTTATAAAGGAAAGGCGAACATTTGGACGAGTCATGGGAGGTACGGCTATTTTTATTTATAAAAAAACTTGCCATTTTATCATTCAATCACATTTGTTGAGTTAATGAGTAGATAATGTGGTATGCCAACATGTTGTCCAAATTTTAATTGTTGTATTTTTTGCTATGCAGTGTTGTATACTATTGAGTTTCAGAAATGTGGGTTACCGCATTGTCACACACTGGTCCAGATTTCTTCGTCCAACAAGATCGAGAATGCTCAAGATGTAGACCAATACATTTCTGCAGAGCTACCTGATCCTCATGCTGATCCGCGCACTTATAAAATTGTTTTAGAGATAATGATGCATGGACCATGTGGCAAGGCCAACTTGAATTCGCCATGTATGCAAGGCGATACCTGCATTAAAATTCCTAAAGAAATACAATAATGAAACTTTCTTTGATGACAAGGGTTATCCACATTATCGAAGAAGTCAAGGAAATTCTTTCACGACAAAAGGCCAAATGAAGCTTGACAATGGATATGTCGTTCCATTTAATCGTGATCTATGCTTGGCATTTGAAGCTCATTGATTTACAATGCCAAACCGTTAAGTTATCTCACACAAGCTAGCCACTTGTGAATGACTAACCGTAAGAAACTTAAAACAGTTCAGACACTGATTCACTGATAATGAAGGCTTATGGGTATGTGTATGGATAAAACCTCAATATCGATATCAAAAATAATCACGAAGCTAGATTCAAATTCTTTTAGGAAAAAGAATAATAAATCAAATCCCGTGTGTGATCGTTGATACGGATTAGTCAACCCGAATCGTTTCCCAACGAGGCGTGAATTGCCAACGTCGTTTTTGGTTTGGAATTTAATGCTCGATGTTTTGATTTGTTTGATTTGATTTAAAACTACGGGGAATGGGAAAGTAATTATGGGAATTTAAACTACGGGGAATCCTAAATACAAAATTAACTAAAACGTGATTAACGAAACGTAAATAAAATGCAACTACGTCTAAATTATATCCTAAAAATGCCTAAAATTACTTTTACTCTAGAAATGCAAGTTAAAAATTATTTATGAATTTAAACTATTTTTTTTAGATTTTTCTGGAATTTATTAAAATTAAAAACTAATTATTAACTTTTAAATCTAAATTAAAATACTAAAAATTATGAAAATTAAGGGAAAAATATGAAACTATTTTTATAAAATCTAAAATATCCTAAGAGAATTTTCAAAACTATTTTTATTTTATTTTTCTGATTATTTTTCTATTTTCTACGAATTTAAAACTATTTAAAACTAATTTAAATGCTAAAAATTTCAAATTAAACTAGGAAAAATCTAGAAAAATTATTTTTTTGCTTTTTATATTTTTCTTAATCTATGAAAATTGAAAACTTATTTTTTTAGAAAATTTTCTGATTTATTTGCAATAAAAACTATTTAAAAATACTTAAAAACTGTATTAAATCAAGAAAAATATCAAACAAAGTCTAAAAATTATGAACAATTCAGGGAAATTCTAAAATATTATTCTGCTTCTATGAAAAATATAAAATATGATGCTTATGTGTAAGATCAGGGAGCTGCAGTGCAAACTGCTACCAAATAAGCACTTGAAAATAAGCTACAAGCTACTAAACTGAATTCTGGTGAAAGGAAGTCTAAAAGGATCTAAAGGGAGCAGATTTAAGCTATGGGAGCATGCAATGGGCTAGTAATTAAGGAAGGATTAAGCTAAAGTAAGGATTACTAGGTTAATAAGCTAATAAGCTATAAGGAGCATACAAATAAGCTATTGGGAAGGGGAATCCTAATAAGCTAACTATACTAAGGTTTCTAGAAGTGACTTAAGCTATACTAACAGTCTAATAAGCTCTGGATACTTGTTTTGATTACTGAAATAACAACAGTTAAAGGTAGCAAGGGGGGGGGGGTACTTTGGGCTTATTTATAAGCTAGCAAACAAGCTCAAATCTCCAACATGAGCTGAAGCAGACCTAGACCAGGTGCCAAAGAATGCAAAAACCAAGTTTCATCACTTTTGAAGCCAAAATAAAGGATTAAACAGATCTGATATAAAGGGACTTGGGACTGGACTCAGTGTATGCTGATACAAAACTGTGACAGAGGACCATTTTTAAAACTGATTCAGAGCTTATAAAAGCTTTTGGAATTTTGTAAAAACTGAAGGTAAGCTTACTATTACCACTAAACTTTATGGAAAACTAATTTTTTGGATTTTTGAGTACATTAAGAACTTGAAAATTGTTTGAGAAAATGGCCTTATGGCTGTTTTGACAGAAGACTTGACAGTTACCAAAAATAAACCAAACTGACCCAAAGGTTTTTGAAGAGATTTGACACTAACTGAAGACTTAGAGACAGACTAAATAGGACCAAAATGACCTCAAAATAACAGTGAAAAAGGGTTTACACTACTACTTGCAAAGATGACTGATTTTACTAAAGCTATGGACTCAAACTTAGAAATGAGACTTGTACCACTTGAAACTAGAAAGAGATGGTCAGAACAATCTTAATTACTGCAAATGAACCTAATGAGAGCTTATTCAAACTCAAAAGAATGACCAAGAGTGGTGAACAACCCACAGTGCCAAACACCCCTTTATCAAGGGTGTTTGACAGATTTGGTCTAGAGAAGACCTTTGAACTTGGATTCTTAAGAGAAAGAGGTGTAGACACTCTTCTTTAAATGAGAAAAAGCTCTTTTCATGACTGAATAAGTAGACAAAATGAGCAAATAAGCAGTTTGACTTTTTATTGACTTTTATTCACTTATGGCAAAAACCGATTAAGACTAAATTATAATGAATATGAAAAGCTCATATAAGCTATACAGAGCTTATATGAGCTTATAATAACAAAATCACAAGCTTATTACTCAATGGAACAGTAGTGATTAAGATCAAATGAGAAAAGATGAAATACTTGGGAATTTTTTTATTAAAACTGAAAATGAGATTACAATGAAAACTGAGATTACATGTAAACTGAAAACTATTGAAAACAATGAAAGACTAATTAAAATGAAAACATAAAGCTAATTTGAAGAGAAAAATAATGCACGACCAAATGGTGAGCCAAGGGGTCCTTTTTATAGCCTTCAAGAGCTTGGGATCCTTGATTGGAAGAGCCTAGAAGCAATCCTCAGCCACACAATCACATCACTGTCACAATCACCAATCAGAGAGCTCCAATTCACCAAATGAGGTGTTGCAGCCAATGAGGTAGCTCCAATTAGCCACGTTTGCATCCTTATCTGACATGTCAGTGCTTCTAGAAGCCTTTTCCAAGATGCTAAGTACGAGGTAATAGGTGGGATCATGGTAAATGGTGAAAATGGGGTAAACGGGTAAAAGGTGCGTTTGGTTTTGGGGAAGAGAGGTTGGGTAAGGGCGCGTTTGGATTAGTTTATTATAAATCAAATGTGTTGACCGGGTTGGTTCGGGTTAACGGGTGTAATATATTAGACTGGGTACAATATAATGGGCGGGTGTATTGAGTTTGGGCCAGGTAGAGTTGGGCCGTGGCTGTGTTTATTGGATTAGGATATATTAAGGACTCAAGATGTGATCCATGGGCAACCATAGGGACTAAAGATGTAACTTCTGAAATTCTAGGGACCAGACATGTAAATTTGAAAATATCTTCAAGGATCATTTTTGTCAATCTTAAATAGACCAAGGCTGAATTTGCAACTTCTGGAACTTCAGGGGTTAATTCTGCCAAATGCACAAACTTGAGGGGCCATTTTTGCCAATTCTTCAAACTTGATTAAAACTTCCAAAAATCATCCTAGGAGAATAAAATCTTCATAAATGCTCAATTTTGATCTTCCGGCTCGGCTTAAGCTCTCTAAATCTCTCGTGCTCGGATTTACGTCTGATTTGGTTCCTTTTTGTGTGTTTTTACATATCCGTACCTGCACAAGCACAAACTCAAGAAAACCACAATTATTAGCAATAAACGGCTCTTTCTTGGTTATTTTGGGTCAGTTTTGATAATGAAAAGGTATGTGTTTTAGCACATACCACTCATGTCAATTCACATGTAGATATTACGATTAAGCATATTCCGATTATGAATGACGGTTTGTTGAACTTTCGTGTCGATCAATAACTCCAACATTTTTCAAACGACATGTTAGGATCACGGAGTAGAAAACACAACACAGCGTGAAGTGACCATACGGATAGAATACATCGTCCCTGATTTTTCACAAGCTCCCAAACTAAGCGTAAAATCGAAATCATTGTTAAATATGACTCTAGATTCTAACACTACCCATGGAAGTTACTTGTGTAAATACCTTTTGCTCCCATTTTCCTATTTTCCTCTAGATTTTTTTTATTTTTTGTGAGAAATGAATTTCTTCAAATCCTCGTTTCGATAACTTTTATTCCGATAAAGATATAAAGCTAAGTCGATAATTAGTTATCCGCCTTCTCTCAAGAACCATTTTCCCAAAAATGAGGTCCACATCAAGGTCCTAATTTCACACGATTTAGGGAGAATATCCTTTTTATGGCGACCGAGACAACTCATCTACGAGTCCAGAGACAGAAGCTTTATTTAGACATCTCCCGGATCCGAAGTTTGGCTTAACACTATTTCAGCACAATTGCATTTTTGCAATTCAGGCCCTTGGTCTTTTCAACCACTAACTCAACGGGATTACCGTTTTATCAGAAGTCTTATTATGACTTTGGATTTTTCCTCTGCTTTTATAGAAGTCTAAGACAACTTTTATAGCTTTGGATTTTTTAATTTTAAAACATTTGGGCTTTATTTCATGTTAATTTTTGTGCCAAACTCCAAACCCTACGGCTTTTATAACAATAGAAACAATAGCAGAAAACTATCAGGAATCAGTTGTCTATTACACCGCAACACTGACAGTGCCTCGATGTGTACCCAACTCTCATGGGCAAAGATTCTCTAAAGAAGACAAAGAACTAACTATCGCCAAAAACTCAATATCTCTAATTATTATTTAACAGATATGGGGTGAAACAATTTTGTGGGAACAAAAAGCCATAAGTACCTTCGATGGGCTCTAAAGAGAACCAACTACTCCACGCTTAGCATCTAAACTCATAAGTAACTCTATCATTTCTCGATCTCTGCAAATTTAAAATCCCAAATAATGAGATCCGCGGATGCTTAGCCGATAATTTTTAGATTATCTATGGTTAAGGGAACAAGCTAGGGCTCAACACGCCCGGTCAAGTCAGAATTCTATTCCTACTCTTACCAGCAGAAAGTCAACAAGGTTTCAAAACATATATAAACTTAGCAAATGCTTCGTCTAATGAAATAAAGTTATGCATATTTAAAGTCACTCAGGGAAACTTGCAAAATCTTGGCCTTGTGAGCTAGAATTCGCATTTTATAGCTACTTGTCTAAGAGACTAGCCAACTTTTCAATCAAAAAGACTTAACAAAAGCTTCAAAAATTTTAAATTTTTCTCATTTTTGCACAATTTTTCATTTTCTAAGGAAAAACGGGGTTGCGAGAGTACACGACGAAAAACAAGCAAGTGCGGTCAAATCAAATCGAAGATTACCCTACCCCAGACTAGAACGAAACATTGTCCTCAATGTTTAAAGGAAAGGGTATCACGAAAATCTAAAAGCCGTTTATTAAGTATGCTAGAAGATAAACGTTAGTCGATAAGATTTAGGATATCGGATTTCCATCAGCAACGATCATGAAACTCGAGTAGAGAAAAGACAAACTTCGAGCACGAGAGTCTTCATATCGGGAAAATCCTACACAACATCACAAACAACCAAACACGAGAAATCGAAGAGGCTAACCCCTTCGCGTCACTTATTAGAAAATAGAAAGAAAATAGAAGGATAAGCATGGGGTGCCTCCCACGAAGCGCTACTGTTTTTGATCACCGAGTCGCTAGCTTGACTCGATCCCCGAATTCAGTTGTCCTTAGGGAAAGTTTGGAGATCCGGGACAACCATAGATGGGATGTCCCCTCCAAAATAATGTTTCACACGATGGCCATTCACCTTGAAATTAGGGCCATCGGGCTGAGAAAGCTCCACCGTTCCATAAGGGAAAACCTGAGCAACGGTGAATGGTCCTGACCAACGGGTTTTGAGTTTGCCCGAGAATATCTTCAAGCGAGAGTTAAAAAGGAGAACTTGATCACCAACGTTGAAAACGCGGTTTTTGATTTTAGCATCATGAATCCTCTTAGTCTTCTCTTTGAAAATCAAAGAATTCTCGTAGGCCTGATCCCTAAGCTCATTTAATTCATTCAATTGAACTTTTCGGTGATCACCCGCGGTCTTAAGATCAAAGTTAGCATGTTTCAAGGCCCAGAATGCCTTATGTTCGAGCTCGATGGGCAAGTGACAAGCTTTTCCATATACCAACTTAAATGGGGTGCACCCGATGGGTGTCTTGTATGCGGTACGGAAAGCCCATAATGCATCATCTAACTTATCGGCCCATGAAGCTCGATTTTCTCCTACGGTCCTTTCTAAAATTCTTTTCAAACCACGATTCGAGACCTCAACTTGTCCGCTCGTTTGCGGGTGATACGCGGTAGAAAGACGATGGGTAACTCCATATTTAGCCATAACTTTAGCAAATTGTTCATTACAGAAGTGGGTACCGCGATCACTGATGATAGCACGAGGTGCTCCGAATCGGGAAAACAAATTCTTCAAGAACTTAACAACCACTCAGGCGTCATTGGTGGGGAGCGCCTTCGCTTCAACCCATTTAGACAAGTAGTCGACGGCCACGAGGATATACTTATTACCCTTAGATGATGGAAATGGCCCCATAAAATCGATGCCCCACACGTCAAAAATCTCGCAAACTTGAATAGCATTTTGAGGCATTTCATCCTTTTGCGAAATTTTTCCTTGACGTTGGCATGAGTCACATGACTTAACCAAATTATGGGCGTCTCGATATATGGTAGGCCAATAGAATCCGGAATCAAAAACCTTCTTAGCGGTGTAGCTTGCACCATAATGTCCACCGGTGGGTCCGTTATGGCAAGCATTGAGAATATCAAGAGCCTCTTGGCCATGAACACACCGCCGGATTACTTGATCCGCACAAATCTTAAACAAGTAGGGATCGTCCCAGAAATAATGCTTAACATCTTTGAAAAACTTTTTCTTTTGTTGGGACGACATCCCTTTCACGATGAAATTGCCCGCATGGTAATTTGCAAAGTCGGCAAACCATGGGGTGTTCGGGTCTTTCTTAGCAATCATCCCAAGTGTCTCAAGAGGAAATGTTTCCGTAATCTCCTTTTTCTCAAGCACACTTTGATGGGGATTCTCAAGTCTAGAAAGGTGATCGGCAGCCAGGTTCTCCGCTCCTTTTTTGTCAAGAATAGTAACATCAAACTCTTGAAGGAGGAGAACCCACCGAAGTAATCGTGGCTTAGCATCTTGCTTTGCCAAAAGATACTTAAGGGCAGAATGGTCGGTATACACTATGGTCTTCGACAAGACAAGGTAGGGTCGGAATTTCTCAAAAGCATAAACAACGGCCAATAATTCCTTTTCAGTAGTCGTGTAATTGTGTTGGGCCTCAGATAATGTCTTACTCGCATAGTGTATGGGTTGAAAGTGTTTCGATTTACGTTGCCCCAAGACTGCCCCAATTGCGTAATCACTTGCATCACACATGAGCTCAAAGGGCAAATCCCAGTCGGGGGCAACTAAGATCGGTGCTGCAGTTAATTTCTTTTTAAGAATATTAAATGCTTCAACGCATTCGGTGGTGAAGATAAACGGAGCATCCTTCTCGAGGAGATGGGTCAGAGGGCGGGCTATCTTAGAGAAATCTTGGATGAAACGGCGATAGAAACCGGCATGACCCAAAAAACTCCGAATACCTTTGACGGTAGTGGGATGAGGGAGTTTAGCTATAACGTCGACTTTAGCTCGGTCGACCTCAATCCCAGATTTTGAAATCTTATGGCCGAGGACAATGCCCTCTCGAACCATGAAATGGCACTTCTCCCAATTCAAGACCAAATTGGTGTCTTCACACCGTTTGAGCATGTGGTCTAGATGAGAGAGGCAAGAAGTGAAAGAATCTCCATAAACCGAGAAATCATCCATAAAAACTTCCATAGACTTTTCGATCATGTCATGAAAAATAGCCATCATGCACCTTTGGAACGTACCGGGAGCATTGCATAGCCCAAAAGGCATTCGTCGGTAAGCAAACGTCCCATAAGGGCATGTGAAAGTGGTTTTCTCTTGATCCTTCGGATCAATCGGGATTTGAAAATAACCAGAAAAACCATCGAGGAAGCAATAGAACTCATTCCCCGCTAAATGTTCGAGCATCTGATCCATAAAAGGTAGCGGGAAATGGTCCTTGCGAGTAGCGTCGTTCAATTTTCGATAATCAATACACACCCTCCATCCGGTGATGAGGCGTGTGGAAATCAACTCATTATTGTCATTGGCAACGACGGTCATGCCACCTTTCTTCGGAACACAATGGATAGGGCTAACCCATGAGCTATCGGAGATTGGATAAATGATTCCGGCGTCGAGGAGTTTAAGAACTTCCTTTTTGATAACGTCATGAATTTTTGGGTTAACCCTGCGTTGTTGTTGAATCACGGGTTTACAATCATCCTCCATCAGGATTTTGTGGGTACAGAAACGAGGATTGATTCCTTTGATATCAGAAATTTGCCAAGCGATTGCATTTTTATGTTTTCGTAAGACATCCAAAAGTGCGGTTTTCTCCTCATCTTTCATGTTTTTAGCAATGATGACGGGAAATTTGTTTGGTTTTTCAAGAAAAGTGTATTCAAGATGAGGAGGTAAATCCTTGAGCTCGGGCTCCGGAGGATTTTCATTAGACGTTTGTACTTCTTTGATTTCGTCAATCGTGATCTCTTTCGGAGGGAGTGAAGGTGATGGATCTTCATTTAGCAATTGTTCAAGATAAAGGATATCTCCCTCCGAATCATAAACACCATCATCAATTCCCGATGGAATCGATTCATCATCAGCAAGAAACTCATCGATCTCTTCCAAAACGAAATCACCTCCCTCGAACGGAGTGAGAGAGGGGGAAGAATCGGCAATAATGGGCTCAGAAGATGGTTCAAAATTTTCAGAAGGAATGGTGGGATTGCCGCCCATAAAATCAAGAAGCTTTTGAGCATACTCCTCCGTAGCAATATCGAGAACGTCGATTCGGTTAATAGAAGCTTCATCATAATTGTAGGAGTATCTCGAAGGATGATTAATGTTAAATGAGACGGTTTCCTTATGAGATCGTAAAGTAATTTCTCCTTCATAAACGTCAATCATCGCACGGCCCGTTCGTAAGAAAGGTCTCCCGAGAATAAGAGGCACTCGGGAATCAGTATCAAAGTCAACGACAACGAAGTCGGCGGGAAAATGTAGTGGTCCTACTTTCACATAGACATCCTCGGTGATTCCTTTCGGAATAGAGGTTGATCGGTCCGCGAGTTCGAGAGTCATCTTAGTAGGAGTGAGATCCGGGAGAGAAAGCTTGTTATAAATCGAAAGAGGCATTAAGTTAATACTCGCACCAAGATCGGCCAAGGCGGAGCATTTCACAATTCCCGGAAACTCACAAGGGATAAGAAATTTGCCGGGGTCTCCTAACTTTTCGGGAAGTTTCTTGAGGAGCACCGCCGAGCAATTCTCATTCAACGGTGTTTTTGCAATTTCGGCCAACTTTTCCTTATTACTCACTAAATTTTTGATCATGGCGGCAAATTTCGGCATGAGGAGTAAAGCGTCGGTGAAACTGATGTTAAAATTCAAGGATTGAATGATTTCAACAAATTTCTCCATTTGGTTTTCGGTTTTATCACGAATCCTTTGATCTTGAAGTCTAGACGGATAAGGAAGTGAGGGTTTGAGAGTAGTCTTCGGAACATCGGGTTCCGGAATTGGAGTCTGAATGACCGGAGGTGGGACGGGTGCGGGTTGCACATTTTCTTCAATAACCACGGGTTCTCGTTCCTCCTCCCTCACCAGCGGAGTAGGAAACGATGGTTCGTCATAAGCCTTACCACTCCGTGTGGTTATAGCTTTTAACTCACCCTTCGGGTTGGGAATGGTATCACTTGGAAGAGATCCCGAACTCGAGGGTTGACTTATCTTACACAAAACAGCATTCAACATGTCTTCAAGTTTATTCTGCGAAGCATCCAATTTGTTGTTCTGAAGTCGAATCTCATTCCTAAACTCATTGCTTTGTCTAGTCAACGAAGATTGAAACTCATTTCTCAAACTTGAAATCTGAGTTTGCATGGTTTGGATGGTAGCATTATTGTGTTGAACGTAATTCGTGAATTCATTTGAAGGCAAAGGTAGAGCTTGATAGCTTGAATTTGGATATCCTTGATTGTAATTGACTCCTTGATTCGGGTATTGATTTGGTGGGGCTTTGAATTGGTTTTGAACATTTGGTCCACGAACTTGATTTTGATTAAAACGAGTCTGATTGTTCGATTGAGAAAATCCCGGAGGTACCATTTGATTACTAACACGAGGGTTTGGTTCAACTTGAGAACGGTATTGGTTACCTCCGGTTACGGCATTAGCTTCGAAAGGATTTCCATCGGTGGCGGTACAATTGTAGTAGGCATGCGGGCCACCACAAGTAGTACAAGTCGTTTCCACCGCTTTGACTTGAGCGGGTGGAGAAGAATTAACCTTAGCGGTCTTAATCTTAACCAAAGCCTGAATCATGTCCGTAAGCTTATCAATCTTAGCATCGGTGCTAGACGTATTTTCGTAAGACGAGGACGATGGTGTAACACTCACTCGGGCAGCAACCGATTTGCTACGTGAGGTACGAACTTTAGATTTGTTCTCAATAATCAACAAGGCATCTCTCGTTGATCGGGTCAACAAATTACCACCCGCGACGGCATTGAGAGAGTCTTGATCAGTCTCATTCAAACCGTTATAGAATGTATCAAGTTGATGTAATTCCGTAAAACCATGATGGGGACATTGCCTAAGCAAATCTTTGAATCGGTCCCATGCCTCACTAAATGATTCATCAAATCTTTGTGTGAATTTTGTTATTTCATTTTTTAAGCTTGTTGTTTTAGACGGTGGGAAGAATTTGTTCACGAATTTTGACACTAAATTCTCCCATGTGGTTATCGATCGAGGGGGTAGTTTCTCGAGCCAAATCCGGGCAGCCCCCTCAAGTGAAAATGGGAAGAGTAGAAGCTTGATAGCCTCTTCCGGAACGTTACGGTACTTGATCGTAGACGTGAGCTTGTTGAATCGTCGGATATGAGAGTGAGGATCGTCTCTCTCGAATCCGTAAAATTGGCTTGACGAAACCAAATTTATCAATCCGTGTTTAAGCTCAAAGTTATCGGCAACGATTGCCGGAACTACGATGGCTTCTCCATAACCCTCGGTGGGTGCTTGGAGTTGTTCTAGCATAGATCGGTTGTCCTCCGCCATTTCGATAATGGGCGGAGTTAGATTAGTTCGAATCTCGGGTTCGACTAATGGAGCACGTCTATTTCGCCTTCTCGGAATTGTAGCGGCTTCACGTATCGGTCTGTAGTTATTGGTACGAGTGCGCATGCACTTTCAAAAACCAAGGCAATTAAAATGATACGGTATTCGAAAACACAGTGAACTTAACCAATAATCCCAAGTGAATAAATCACCTCTATAAGACAAACGCACAAGCGAGCGGAGAAGCTTTTTTAGGTCAGCGCGAAGCTTATTAAAAACCCGCTTCTTTTCAGCCGCAATTTAATGTCAGGCCGTCCTTATACCCACCACACAGTTTGTTTATCAAATAGAAATAAATCGACTCACAAGCGACACAAAGGCAAGTTTTTGATCTTTAGTTCGGGAACTTATTAATGATAACACCTCCATTGAGAATGTTATATAATTGGTGTCTTCTATTTATTAGCAAAAACACAAGAGAAAATCTTTTTGTATTTTTAATATGATATATATATATATACAAAAGAAAAAGGAAAATATTTTTTACTTTTTATTTTATAGAAAAATAGTAACTTCACGAATGAAGGATCTCGAGTCACTAATCGTCAAACCTCAAACGATATTGTCGTGACACAACCTCCCCGGCAGCGGCGCCAAAATTTGATTTACAATGCCAAACCGTCAAGTTATCTCACACAAGCTAGCCACTTGTGAATGACTAACCGTAAGAAACTTAAAGCAGTTCAGACACTGATTCACTGATAATGAAGGCTTATGGGTATGTGTATGGATAAAACCTCAATATCGATATCAAAAATAATCACGAAGCTAGATTCAAATTCTTTTAGGAAAAAGAATAATAAATCAAATCCCGTGTGTGATCGTTGATACGGATTAGTCAACCCGAATCGTTTCCCAACGAGGCGTGAATTGCCAACGTCGTTTTTGGTTTGGAATTTAATGCTCGATGTTTTGATTTGTTTGATTTGATTTAAAACTACGGGGAATGGGAAAGTAATTATGGGAATTTAAACTACGGGGAATCCTAAATACAAAATTAACTAAAACGTGATTAACGAAACGTAAATAAAATGCAACTACGTCTAAATTATATCCTAAAAATGCCTAAAATTACTTTTACTCTAGAAATGCAAGTTAAAAACTATTTATGAATTCAAACTATTTTTTTTTTAGATTTTTCTGGAATTTATTAAAATTAAAAACTAATTATTAACTTTTAAAACTAAATTAAAATACTAAAAATTATGAAAATTAAGGGAAAAATATGAAACTATTTTTATAAAATCTAAAATATCCTAAGAGAATTTTCAAAACTATTTTTTTTTATTTTTCTGATTATTTTTCTATTTTCTACGAATTTAAAACTATTTAAAACTAATTTAAATGCTAAAAATTTCAAATTAAACTAGGAAAAATCTAGAAAAATTATTTTTTTGCTTTTTATATTTTTCTTAATCTATGAAAATTGAAAACTTATTTTTTTGAAACTTTTCTAATTTATTTGCAATAAAAACTATTTAAAAATACTTAAAAACTGTATTAAATCAAGAAAAATATCAAACAAAGTCTAAAAATTATGAAAAATTCAGAGAAATTCTAAAATATTATTCTGATTCTATGAAAAATATAAAATATGATGCTTATGTGTAAGATCAGGGAGCTGCAGTGCAAACTGCTACCAAATAAGCACTTGAAAATAAGCTACAAGCTACTAAACTGAATTCTGGTGAAAGGAAGTCTAAAAGGATCTAAAGGGAGCAGATTTAAGCTATGGGAGCATGCAATGGGCTAGTAATTAAGGAAGGATTAAGCTAAAGTAAGGATTACTAGGTTAATAAGCTAATAAGCTATAAGGAGCATACAAATAAGCTATTGGGAAGGGGAATCCTAATAAGCTAAATATACTAAGGTTTCTAGAAGTGACTTAAGCTATACTAACAGTCTAATAAGCTCTGGATACTTGTTTTAATCACTGAAATAACAACAGTTAAAGGTAGCAAGGGGGTACTTTGGGCTTATTTATAAGCTAGCAAACAAGCTCAAATCTCCAACATGAGCTGAAGCAGACCTAGACCAGGTGCCAAAGAATGCAAAAACCAAGTTTCATCACTTTTGAAGCCAAAATAAAGGATTAAACAGATCTGATATAAAGGGACTTGGGACTGGACTCAGTGTATGCTGATACAAAACTGTGACAGAGGACCATTTTTAAAACTGATTCAGAGCTTATAAAAGCTTTTGGAATTTTGTAAAAACTGAAGGTAAGCTTACTATTACCACTAAACTTTATGGAAAACTAATTTTTTTGGATTTTTGAGTACATTAAGAACTTGAAAATTGTTTGAGAAAATGGCCTTATGGCTGTTTTGACAGAAGACTTGACAGTTACCAAAAATAAACCAAACTGACCCAAAGGTTTTTGAAGAGATTTGACACTAACTGAAGACTTAGAGACAGACTAAATAGGACCAAAATGACCTCAAAATAACAGTGAAAAAGGGTTTACACTACTACTTGCAAAGATGACTGATTTTACTAAAGCTATGGACTCAAACTTAGAAATGAGACTTGTACCACTTGAAACTAGAAAGAGATGGTCAGAACAATCTTAATTCATGTAAATGAACCTAATGAGAGCTTATTCAAACTCAAAAGAATGACCAAGAGTGGTGAACAACCCACAGTTACAAACACCCTTTATCAAGGGTGTTTGATGAGATTTGGTCTAGAGAAGACCTTTGAACTTGGATTCTTAAGAGAAAGAGGTGTAGACACTCTTCTTTAAATGAGAAAAAGCTCTTTTCATGACTGAATAAGTAGACAAAATGAGCAAATAAGCAGTTTGACTTTTTATTGACTTTTATTCACTTATGGCAAAAACCGATTAAGACTAAATTATAATGAATATGAAAAGCTCATATAAGCTATACAGAGCTTATATGAGCTTATAATAACAAAATCACAAGCTTATTACTCAATGGAACAGTAGTGATTAAGATCAAATGAGAAAAGATGAAATACTTGGGAATTTTTTTATTAAAACTGAAAATGAGATTACAATGAAAACTGAGATTACATGTAAACTGAAAACTATTGAAAACAATGAAAGACTAATTAAAATGAAAACATAAAGCTAATTTGAAGAGAAAAATAATGCACGACCAAATGGTGAGCCAAGGGGTCCTTTTTATAGCCTTCAAGAGCTTGGGATCCTTGATTGGAAGAGCCTAGAAGCAATCCTCAGCCACACAATCACATCACTGTCACAATCACCAATCAGAGAGCTCCAATTCACCAAATGAGGTGTTGCAGCCAATGAGGTAGCTCCAATTAGCCACGTTTGCATCCTTATCCTGACATGTCAGGCTTCTAGAAGCCTTTTCCAAGATGCTAAGTACGAGGTAATAGGTGGGATCATGGTAAATGGTGAAAATGGGGTAAACGGGTAAAAGGTGCGTTTGGTTTTGGGGAAGAGAGGTTGGGTAAGGGCGCGTTTGGATTAGTTTATTATAAATCAAATGTGTTGAGGGTTGGTTAGTTAGGTGTAATATATTAGACCGGGTACAATATAATGGGCGGGTGTATTGAGTTTGGGCCAGGTAGAGTTGGGCCGTGGCTGTGTTTATTGGATTAGGATATATTAAGGACTCAAGATGTGATCCATGGGCAACCATAGGGACTAAAGATGTAACTTCTGAAATTCCAGGGACCAGACATGTAAATCTGAAAATATCTTCCAAGGACCATTCTTGTCAATCTTAAATAGACCAAGGCTGAATTTGCAACTTCTGGAACTTCAGGGGTTAATTCTGCCAAATGCACAAACTTGAGGGGCCATTTTTGCCAATTCTTCAAACTTGATTAAAACTTCCAAAATCATCCTCGGAGAATAAAATCTTCATAAATGCTCAATTTTGATCTTCCGGCTCGGCTTAAGCTCTCTAAATCTCTCGTGCTCGGATTTACGTCTGATTTGGTTCTTTTTTGTGTGTTTTTACATATCCGTACCTGCACAAGCACAAACTCAAGAAAACCACAATTATTAGCAATAAACGGCTCTTTCTTGGTTATTTTGGGTCAGTTTTGATAATGAAAAGGTATGTGTTTTAGCACATACCACTCATGTCAATGTGGAATATTGTGGGTGGAGCATGCTCATAAACTATCTATTTAAATATATATCAAAAGGAACTGATCAAATCTTTACCAAAGTAACAAAGTCTGTTGGTGAAGCATCTACTTCATCAGTACAACCAGAACAACCCATTGATGAAATTCAGAACTATCTCGATGGCCGATTCATATGTCCTCATCAAGCGTGCTGGAGAATCCTCAAATTTGAAATACACAACAGAGAACCAGCGGTGCAGATCCTTTCGGTCCATTTAGAAAACATGCAACATGTAACTTTTAGAGATGGTGATAATTTAGAGTATGTGGTTAACCGTTGTGATAGCAAGCTGACAACACTGACATAATGGTTTATGTGGAAAACTAGAAGGGGGGGGGGGTTAAATAGTTTTGCCGATTTTAAGTTAGTTTCAAAAACTTTAGATTTGATATTATGTGAAATCGTATGGATGAAGAGAAAGTATAGATCTAATGGTAATGCAAGTAAATAAAGTAAAGTAAAGGATAGAAAGGCCCTACTCCACTCCCCGAGTCACCTACTCGAGAGTTCAAGCACTATGTCAACAAACTCCATCAACTTGGCGGAGAAGCCTTCACAACGTTGCTTACACCTTTTCCGGTACAAAGCTAAATACCGAGTCCGTAACACGGTGGACCAAACCAACACGACTATTACACAACAACTATGTGAAATATCAAATACAAGATCCTTGCTACAGAAATCTTGTGGAGGAACAAATCAATCAAGGACCCTTTGCTTGAATGACTTGTAGAATGCTCATGATCTCGCCTTAGAGAAGGACCTATATGAGAATCACTAAAGAAAGAAAGAAGAACAACTCTCTATATCAAGTGATCTTTTGTTAGAAGAGAATGAGAGTATATGAGAGAATTAGTAAGAAGAGGGGTGAGTTAGAATGAAGAAATGGCTCTCTATTTATACGCAAAACTTACCACTGTTCCCCGGATCCCACGGATCCCTCCCTTAAGGGATCCGTCTAGTGTAAACCTAGGGATTCGTGGGACGCTCCTCTTTGCCCATGGGTTTTTTGGTTATGGGTCATGGGCATGGGTTATGGGTTGGTCCATGGGTATTTCATTAGATAAAATGTATCTAATAGATGCAATGCATCTAGTCAAATGGGTATGGGTCAATACCATGGGTTATGGATATGATCCATGGGTTGTGATTTTTACCCATCCTAATAAACTATTACAACAAATTATTTATTACAACAATTTTTATTAAGTGACTATATGTAAAAGCTTTACAAAAATAACATGTATCCTTATAATTTTACTTATGATAACATTATATTTGTTATCAACAAAACACAAAGAGATCGCAAAATATTAATAAACGTTTTTACGGTTTATTTGTATTAACAATCTCCCCCTTTTTGTTGATGACAAATCATAATGTTATGATGAGTAAAACTTAAGAATATATGTATGTTTTGAAAGCCCTAAGTTTTACTTCTTCTCTCCCTTTTTGTCGAAACAAGAAGCTAACCCATCGAAGAAATAAAATGTGGAAAAATAGTCCACGTATCGCTTACTCCCCCTTGACGGTAGCTCCCCCTAGTTTGGGGCATCAAGTGAAGAAAAATAAAAAATCCTACAAAGAAAAGGTTAGTAGTAACATGCATAAGTAATCTTGTGATTGACGTGAATCAAGATTCGGAGCCAAGGTATGTAAACAAGGGCTTGTAATAAAACAAAAAAATGTAGTGGTATTTATGCCACATACAAGCATGTAAAAGTAAGAACAAGACTTGTTCTTAAAAAAAATGACTCAAAAGAAAAAAAGTACTAAAAATAGAAAATAGTAGTAATTGTTGGATCGATATACTTTAATCAAACTAACTTAACTACCTTGTTAAGGTTTAATAACCTCGGATAAATCCTAAGTTATTAACAAAGAAACACTGAGCAATCTTTATCAAGTATGCGGAATTTACTTAACAAAGCTAAGAAGAATAACTTTTATTATAAACTCTAAATCTGCTTATTATGCAGATACTCTAATACAACTCTAAGATAATTGAACTTCTCTCTAAAACACTAATTAACTTGTGAATTCGTAAACTCTAACACTCATAGACTCATACATCTAATGCCAATCTAGGAGTCCTTTTATAGGCTCAAGGATATCCTAGTCGGTTTACAATTTGTAACCTTGTACGACAAGTAATCTAAACATAGAATACAATACTTTCCATAAACGAATATAACAGTTCTTTTGTTCTTGCAGTACTTTGACTTCGTGGTGCAGTACTTTGACTTTATATTTAATAGTACTTTGACTTTTTGACTTTTTCAAGACTTTGCACTTACAGTACTTTCATATCTTCAGTACTTTCATGTCTTCAAAGACTTTCATATCCCAACAATCCTTCCCTAACTTGAATTCTACTTGCTTGACTTCAAGTTCCTTTGTAAATATATCTTTAACAGCTTCATCTTTAAGGACAAATTGTTTCTTAGTCTTTAGATTATATCTCTGTAGTATGCCGTACTTGTCAAAGTATCTCTTAGAATTGTTCTTTCTCAGCAGCATTCAGCAAGCTCCATCTTTTCAACAAACACAGACAATATATGACAATTTGTACATTAATTCAGTTTAAGTTGCATACTATTCTCATCACTTCGAGGTGTGTTAACTCATGTGAGAGGTGAATCATTGAAAATTTAATGGATTTAGATCTCTTTACCAAAGCCATTATCTTTGGAGTAGCCAAATGTTTTGGTGTGTAAGACCATGGTACATTGATAACCATATGATTTTAGCAAATCATCAACTATCAACAGATTTGAGTTGTCTTTACCAAAAGCTGTACCCTTCTAGACTAGTTAGTTCTTCTATCTAATGGTGAACTAATTACCAATAATGGTTTTTCCACTGCCTTTACCACAAGCCATTTTCTTGTGGGCTAGCCAACTTTTCACATTAACTGATATGGTGAGTTGATTACCATACAACTTATTAGCAAGTTGTCAACTAAAATCGGATTTGAAATATCTTTACCGTGAGCCGTTTGCTCATGGATTAGCCAATCCTTTTGTAGCCATTGTGGATTGATGACATATTGATATTTCCATCTCAAAAACCATTTATTTCACTTAACCTTTATTTTCAAAATATTTGATATTTTAACAAAAGATTTCTTTCAAAAATCACTTAACGGTTTAAAGTCTGAAGCTTCAGTACTTTGATGAAAGTATCTTGTTTGATCAGCAGTACTTTGAATAAAGTACCGATTTATCAAAAATAAGTTATTCAATAAAACTCATACCAGGTTACTCATCTTCTTCTTCAATAGTAGTCCAGTTGATAAATAGATTGATAACCATGCAAGCAGTTTCATTATCCTCTTCTACTTCCAATCCATGCTCTAGCATTCTTCTCATGAGCTCAACTATGAGAGGATATCTTCTATTTACAAACATGTGTATCATTGTACCATTCTCCAGCTCTAAAACATGAACTCCAGACTCTTCAAAGAATCTCCAGCAAACAATTTCCAAATTTTCTTGATTCTTCCAAATATCATCAGTGCTTTCCTCTTGTTTCCATGGTTATGAGATCTCCAAGCAAAACTAGACCAATTCCTTCTGATGGATTATCTCCAAAAAAAGCTTTCACCACATTATATAGATAGAATAGATCCACTCTATCTATAATATGTAATAAATCCCATAGCCTATTGAAAACTTTGAAGCTTTCATCTTCTTTATGAAAAATCATATAATCTCCATCTTTAGATTTTACAACTTCAAAAGCACTAATCTAAGATCTGTTCATCTTTATGTCAGCATCTTCTTTTGAATATTCAAAATCTACCACTCTGAGATAATTTCTTAATGCATCTTTAGTCTCAGATCTTAATTCAACTCTTTATTTCTTTGAGAACTGTCTATCTGTAACTTCAGTTTTCCTTTTTGTTTTTAAACTCTTCTTCCTTTCTTCTTCAGTCCAATTAGCTTCTTCTCTAAAATCTTTGATGCCTGCAACACTCTTCTTATAAGCTTCTGTCTCAGCATCATATAATCTTTTCATGTCCACATAGTTCAGCTTCTGCAATCCTTTATATCCTCGACCTTTCAAATAAGCCATCATATCATTCCTGTCCTTAGCTAAATTAGGTCTTCTAGACATATATCTAACAGGGGTAGGTGACTGTAATGGTTTATCAGCTTCAGCATCTAATTGCTCTTGCAACTTTTTAGCCGCTTCTCTACTTTGAGCTTCTTCAGCTTCCCGAGCTTCTCTATCTTTAGCATTTAATTCTTTTTGAATCTTTCTAGCAGCAGCTTCATTCCTAGCAACTTCAATTTCTCTAAGTTCTGCCAAAGTAAGTTTCTTCTTCTTACTTCTACTAGAACACCTTTTCCTTTATCCTTAGGATCAATTTCAGGTTGAGAAGTTCTTTGTTGTTCATCTTGTTGCACTTCTCGAATAGTAACACCACCTCTGGGTTGTGATAAATCTTCTAAAATTGTAGCAATGAACTCATCATCACTTGCAGAATGGATGGGTTTGAGTGTAGCTTCCTCTTCTTGTATAACAGTTGTAGAAGGACCAGCTTCCTCTTCAAAATTCAATACTCTTGGAGTTATTAACTCTTGTCTGAAGGTACTTTGCTGTTGAAGAGCAGTACTTTGTTGTTCAGACCTTGATCTTCGTACCTTGAACTTGAACTTGCTCCTCAGTATCTCCAATGATCTTCTCTTCAGTCTTTTCAGCACTTTCAGGTTCATTTTCCTTGACAACATCTTCTTTCAAATTCTCTTCTGCTAACTTCCTCCCCAAATTGACAGAAGATGGTTTATGAACCTGTTTTTGTTGTTTGTCTTCTTAAAGGTCCTTCTGCGCTTGTATTCTTGCTTAACCCATAAGCGATATCGTTTAATAAAAGGTGCAACATAATTCTTTAACCTTCTGTACTTGAGCTTCAAGCTCCTAATCTTCTGAGCCTGTTCTTCAAATGATTTCTTCAATCTTGTCAATTCCCTTGTTAAAGCATAGTTATTGAGAACTTGTTGTTCAGGTTCCATAGGTGGTTCATCTCCTCCGGTGACAAAGATTCGCATGTGAAGAAACTGTGGAGATGGTTGTGGAGATACTTGTGGAGATGGAGATGGTGGAACTTCAATATGTTAGGTTCAAGACTTTGTGAAGCGTATTGTGTGAAGCAAGACACCTTGAGATGCAATATGTTGAGAAGCGTACTTGCGTGGCGCAGTACTTGCAGTGCGTACCTTCACTATCTTCATCTTCTCCTGCTTCAGCTCGAACAGCTTCAACAATTTCCATTATAGAAGGAGTTAATGGAGTATCTTGACCCCTGAATAAAGCACTCCTTTCTGCCATAAATGTAAAAATCTTTGATTGTTGAACAATAACAGGTAGTAAGTCTGTAGGTTTTGGTACATCAGCAAGTTGCTTGTTCAAGAAAACCTGTATAAACCGTGGGTACATTAGCCAAGGAGAGCCATGGGAAATATGGGAGAGCATTCCATCCAGTATTAGCCGTGAAAAGTTAAAAATCCGATTAGTAGCTAACCCAACTATAGCAGATGCTATATTTGACCCAAACTGCTCCCAAGCTGTACTCTTAGCACTTATGCAATGGAGCAACACATGAACCAAAAATTTCCAATGCGGAAAAAATAAGGGTTTCTTGAATGTTTGTTCTCTTAAGGACCATTCATAACCAAGATCCCTAAAAGTATCCCAAATCAGTTGTTTGTCAAAACGAATGGCTCCTTCTTCATCACCAAATAACAAATCATCTCGAATAGAGGCCTCTGTAATTGTTACAGTTCTTCCAGCAACTGATGATCGAACATAAAATTCATCATTCTCCATGTTATCTCTAGCATTAGCCCAAAACTCTTGAATCCAAGGTGCAATAATATCCGGCTCAACTAAAAGAGCATAAGTAATTGGTGACCCAATAAGATAATCAATCATATCATGAAAAGTCACATCTGCCTCAGTCTTTTCCAAATTAGCTACCATATTATGCTTTGAAATAGTAGGATGATTTGCCATTGTTGATTATGAAGCACAAAAGAGTTTTAATCGAATAATATGGATATGATGAGAGAAAGAAGGAAAAGATTCTAATGTATCAATATACGAGGGAAAATCGGAAAGTAGTTATTTATAGGTGAGATTTGAAAAATCACAGCCCATAAAAACATTGTTACCGTTAGCATTAATTACCCCTCAATATAACCGTTGGAACAGTACTTTAATAAGACAAACAGTACTTCCACGTAAGCAGTACTTTCCCAAGCAGTACTTTTACGAAAAACAGTACTTTTCCAATTTCTTCAGTATAAACTAAGTATACATAACTATCCTCCCCTCAAGCAATGCACAGGACTATGAAAATACTAAATAGTCCTCCCCTTAAATGTAGCTCAGTAGTTAATCATGCCAATGCTCACCACCAAGTGAGTGAATCTAGAAACATCAAAACCTTTGGTAAGTAAGTCAGCTACATTATCATCTGTGTGAACCTTAACCACATTAATAAGCCTGTGCTCATAGCAATCTCTGATAAAGTGATGCCTAATCTGTATGTGCTTGGTCTTGGAATGATAAACTGGATTCTTCACAATACAAATGGTACTCTCATTATCAATGTTGATAGGAGTATTCTTGAAATTGAATCCATAGTCCAAGAGTTGATTCTGCATCTACAAAACTTGACCACAACAGCTTGCAGAAGCTACATATTCAGCTTCAGTAGAGGATGTTACTGCAATTGTTTGTTTCTTGCATTGCCAGGAGACTAATCTTCTTCCAAGATATTGGCATCCTCCAGTGGTTGATCTTCTATCATAGTTATCACCTGCATAATCACTATCTGAGAAAGCTTCGAAGTGAAAAGGTGACTCCTTTGGATACCATAACCCCAACTTTGGTTGTTGCTTCAAATAACAGAAAATTCTCTTCACTGCATTCATGTGAGAGATCTTTGGTGAGACTTGATATCTTGCACATAAACAAACTGCAAACATGATGTCAGGCCTTGATGCAGTAAGATACATAAGAGAGCCAATCATTGATCAGTATAACTTGACTTCAACAGGTTGTCCATCTTCATCTTTGCCCAATGAATTGATAGATTTAATAGGTGTAGTTACAGGCTTCATATCATAAAAATTGAACTTCTTAAGAATGTCAGTAACATACTTGTCTTGACTGATAAAAATACCTTCCTTAGACTGCTTAACCTGAAGACCCAAAAAGAAAGTCAACTCTCCCATTGAACTCATTTGAAATTCCTTGCATCACTTTCAAACTCCTTAACCGTGGACTGTTTGGTAGCCCCAAAGATGATATCATCTACATAGACTTGAACTAACATGATATCTTTCTTGTCTCTCTTGATAAACAAAGTCTTGTCAATTGCTCCTCTTCTGTATCCATGTTGCAATAAGAATGTAGAGAGTCGCTCATAACAAGCTCTAGGTGCCTGATGAAGGCCATAAAGAGCCTTAACCACCTTGTAGACTTTGTTTGGGTGTTTAGGATCTTCAAAACCAGGAGGTTGCTTGACATAAACTTCCTCTGTAATTTTTCCATATAAAAAGGCACTCTTGACATCCATCTGGTAAACTTGAAATCCCATATAAGAAGCAAAAGCAAGAAATATTCTAATAGCTTCAATCCTTGCTACAGGAGCAAACACTTCATCATAATCTACACCTTCTTCTTGTCTGTAGCCTTGTGCTACTAACCTTGCCTTATTCTTGATAACATTACCTCGTTCATCTCTTTTGACTCTAAAAACCCATCTGGTTCCAATAACTCGCTTCCCTTCTGGAAGATCACATAAAACCCAAACTTCTTGAAGTTTAAATTGAAGAAGTTCTTCCTGCATAGCTTCAAACCAGCTTTCTTTAGTTAAAGCTTGAGCAATATTCTTGGGTTCTTCTTGAGAGATAAAACAAGTAAATAGGCAGGTTTGATGGTCCTTATGATTTAGCCTGTTTTGTTTATACACAAAGCTAAGTAAAGCATTGTGAGGTGTAGAAAAAGTCTTGGCTCTGTGTCTAGTCATCACTCTGAGTAGAAGGACCAATGATTTGAGCAGAAGGATGATCCTTATGAGTTCTTAAGTTTGGAGACTGTGGAACTCCATAAGTATCCTCCAAATTAGTAACATCAGCACCTTCATTGGAATTTGGGAAAATACCTTCATCTTCAAATTCATCATCAAGTATCTTCTAATCCGGCATGGTAGGATCATCGAGATCAACTAAAGTACTGTCAACCTAAGTGCAGCATACTTTGGTCGAAAGTATCTTGTCCCAAAGTACTGTGAGAATACTCTGCAGTCTTGTTCTTCTTCTTTGCCTCTTCATAAGCTCTCCTTTATTCATCAGTGTAAGAATGTGCTAAAACATCTTGAAGAAGCATCTGATTAAGTTCCTCTTGAATAGATTGATCCTCGGCAGATAATGAGGATTGTGATGCAACAGATACTTTCTTTGTGAGGAGCAACAAGACTTTGCTTTGGAACATCAGTACTTTGTTTTGGACTAACAGGATCTTCATCATGGACAGCATCGGGTCTAATATGAACACCATGAACAACATAGTGTAAATCTTCGCCATTGTGTACTGGTTGATTTTCTTCTCTAACTGGTACATAGTTCATGGAAGGGGTTAGAACTTCAAGATCAAACATCCAATCAGGACCTTTACCTTTCTCATTGTCTTGATCTTCTAAAAACTCTACATGAAGACAATCTTGAACCTTCTTAGTAACTCTGTTATACACTCTAAAGCCTTTACTGTTAGTGCAATATCCCAATAAGTAGCCTTCTTTTGACTTGCCATCAAACTTCCCCAGATTATCAATAGTGTTTAAAATAGTAAGAGGGCATCCAAAAGGCTTCATAAAACGAATGTTGGGTTTATTGCCCATCAGCAATTCATAAGGTGTCTTCATCTGTGGTTTAGTGACTGAGACTCTGTTAAGTACATAGCAAGCGTACTTACAGCCTTCTCCCAGAACTAATAGGTAGGTGAGAATCTACTAACATTGTTCTTGCTGCTTCAATCAAAGTCCTATTCTTCCTCTCTGCAACACCATTTTGTTGTGGTGTTCTTGCAATACTAAACTCCCTTTTTATGCCTTTGTTAGCACAAAATTCATCCATCAGCTTGTTCTTGAATTCAGTCCCATTATCACATCTAATACCTTGAACCTTGAGTCTCAATTGGTTTTCAAGGGCTATAATCAGTGTCTGAATAGCATCAAAAGTATCATCTTTAAAACCCAAGAAAAATACCCAACTGAATCTACTACAATCATCTGTTACAACTAAGCAGTACTTTTTCTTGTTTAAACTTGCCACAGAAACAGGTCCAAACAAATCCATATGTAACAGCTCCAAGGGTTCTCTAATAGTTCTCTCTTCAAGCTTCTTGCAGGAAGCTTTGTGTTGTTTACCCTTCTTGCATGCCAAGCATGATTGATCATTCTTGTAAGATTTTGAAGGTAAACCTCTAACTAGATTGCCTTTGACCAGTTTGTTGATATTTTTGAAGTTAACATGGCCCAATCTTCTATGCCATTGATGTGCCTCTTCAGATGTTGCTTTAGCCACCAAACATGTGGCTCTTCCATAAGAATGTAGACTCTTCATGTCTAAGCTATACACATCATTTGTCCTTGGTACTCTAAGTACTACCAAGTCATCATCAACAGGCTTAAAGTCAGAGGAAAGGATGAGACATTCTGTGTCAGTGAATAACACAAGATGCTTTTTATCACAGATTTGAGAGACTGATAACAAGTTGAACTTAAGCTCCTTCACATATCTAACATTCTCAAAATCTATAAGCCCTGCTTTGATAGTTCCTTTTCCAGTAATCTTTCCTCCATTGGGATCATTCCCAAATGCAACTCTTCCTCCATTAATCTTCCTAAAATCAGACATGATCTCTTTGTCTCCTGTCATACTTCCAGAGCAACCACTATCGACAATAAGATGATCTTTAAGCTCCTCTTCCGGGTTGCCCTGCACATAAAGAAAAGAGTTAGTGATTTTTAGGAACCCAAGCCATTACTGACTTGTGTTCCCCTTGTGGAGTTACAAACTCAAATTCTTTGAGTATGTAATTTCCATTATCTTTCAAATGGTGATCCAGAATTATCTTTTGATCTTTAGCATGTGGATTTTCAAAACTTTGTGGTTTTTCAACACAACGCTCTTTTATAAGTTCATTTGCTTTTTTTTGTATCACAAAAACATCAGATTCACTTTTGGTTGAAAGTATTGTCTGTCCCTCTGCAGTACTTTCCCTCTTAATCCATTCTGTTTTAACACTTGGTTCCTGGGATCTAAATCTCCTATGTGAATTGTAATACCTTCTAGGTTGATAGTGAGATCTCCTAGGATTCCGATTCCAAGTAGTGTGATCAGTACCTTGTTTTGTCTGAGCAGTACTTTGAGAAAGTACTGGGCCAGAGTTAACAGTACTTTGAAAAGTACTGTGAGATACTGAGGGTTTTGAAAAAGATCTTCTTTGATGTGGGTATCTATGATCCGTGCAAAGTTTCGTGATTAACCCTATTTGAATTATTCCAAACCGATTTGTGCTCTCTAGGTTTCTCGGTTGGTGACTGTTCTTTGTAAATTTACTAAGATATTCTGAGTGATGTGCACAATCCTTAATTAGATGAGTAGGACTAAAACACACAAAACACAGTTTTTGACCCATATTTCCAAAGTGACTTCTTCTATGTCTATGCCCAAAATTATTTTGCCTCCTTGGTGAATGATTAAACCTGTTTTGACCAAAGTTATCCCAAAAAGGTTTAGCAAGTCTTCTTTTTTGAAAAGGTTTTACAGAAGGTACTGCTTGTGGAGCAATACTTTGATTTGAAGGTACTGCTTGATTTTGAACATTGTTTTCAACAGGTTCTTTGGGTTTTTCAGACCTAGATTGAGCAACTAGCTTTTTCCTAAACTCTAGACTGTCTACTCCAAAACGAGAAACATCAGGCCTAGGGGGTTGATGAATTCCAGTGGGATGGGGAACAACATGATAATCATTAGCTTTCTTATATTCAGGAGGTGAGTCACTTATTGAACCCTCATTACTAGATGTATCTACATAATTAATGAGTTCTTCATCACTAGTGAGTATATCCTCAAAATCACCTTCATCCTGATCACTAGATTGGTTTTCTTCTAGTTTACTAAAATCCATTCCAAAACCTAATCCAGTTTTAAGGTAGGCTCTTTGCTCTTTTTGAACATAAGAAACATGTGACGACCGCACTCTCCCCATGCAGCAAACTTAGCTAATAAATTTTCTCTTTCCTTAGTTAATTTCTCAATTTCAGCAATTTTACACTTTAATTTCCATTCACTAAGTTTTAACTGGTAATCCATGTGTTCATATTTTTCAGCCAAAGCTACTTCATTAGTTTCATGTGCTAAGATTTTGGCTTCCATAGATTCTAAGGTTATTTGATAACCTGCTACCTCACCTAGCCCTAACACAATTATCTCTTTCAATCACATAACTGCTAAGTAATTTGTGATAAAAATCATGACAGTTTGAGCATACCTCAGAGATAGGAGATTGATTTGGTGAAGTAGCCACCAATGCTAGTTGAACAGGATCATCTTCACTTTCCTTGCTCCAATTAAATCCTCCAAAGCCATCATCAGATTCCAAAACAAAGCATGTTCGGTTCCTCATCAAAAACAGTGCTCCAATTCAATGCTTCCACTGATTTTTCAACAACTTCTTCCACTGCTACCATACAGTAAGTTACTGGTTCATCATCAAATTCTTCACTCCAGTTAACTTCGATAACTTCTTGAGCAACCAAAACCTTTGTTTCAGTAATTGGAATTTCTTTGAGCTCAAGTTTTGGCTTCTCAGATGTTCTGTTTGCTTGATACTTAGCAAACCTCGACTCCTTGCAAAGTGACCAATCTTTTGACAATTGAAGCACTCAATTTTAGATTTGTCAAAAGTTATGCCCTGTTTTGGTTTGAAATCAATGCTTTTTCCTGTCTTCTTCATGTACTTTTTGATCCTTGTAGTGATCATAGCAACTTGCCACCTGATATCAATTTCTTCAAGTGCATCTTCTTCAATCTGTGCTAGATCTTCTTCATAAGTGATAGGTAAACTAGCTTGTTGTGCAAAGAAAGAGCACATAACTTCATCTGAGTGCATAGTGGTAGTTGGTGGGGCCTGCTGAGCATATGAGGGGAGGTGTGAAGCAGACTTTGAGAAACAGTACTTTGAGGAGAAGCAGTACTTTTGATGTAAGTACTGGCCTTCTTTTCAGATGATAGAAAAGCAATACTGTGAGACTTAGAATTTTTTTGACCACTCATCTCATGCTCATACACCTTCAGTTGATGATAGAGATCATCAAAGTCCATGACATCCAAACCTTGTTGTCCTCTCATCATTGTAGCAATCACATGCCATGAAGATGGCAAACGCCTTAGAAACTTCAAATTAGCATCCTCAACTGATACTTCTGCCTTGTATAGCTCTAACATGTTGAGAAGATTCTGAAACCTATCATATGCAGCATCAAGACTCTCTCTTTCACCAACTATGAAAGTTTCAAACTGTTGCCAGCAAATTTCGTGCATCTTTTTAGAGGCTTTATTCCCTCCAAATCTGGTTTTGAGAGCAGCCCAGAGTTGCTTAGCATCTTTAGCATCATGAAATTTGAGAAGATGACCATCTGGAATGGCAGATAAGAGAATGTTGAGTGCTTTCTCTTGATTCCTTAAGGTTGCTCGCTGGTAAAACCGCCTTAGGTGCCTTGGGTTGTCCAGGAATATCAATGGGTTCAGGAACAACTTCATTCCCATTCACAATTACATTCCATAGAGCATGGTCTGTAATGGCAATGTAACGCCTCATCTTCATGTACCAGAGATCATATTCTCCCTTCTTGATTATTGGAATTCTGAGTGAGGTGATTGAGGGTGGTGGAACGCTTCATCGACATCTTGAATATAGTTGAAGTAGGGTTTCTTCCTAGTCAGAGTTTCCACACAAGCTCAGATACCACTTGTTGGATCGATATACTTTAATCAAACTAACTTAACTAGCTTGTTAAGGTTTAATAACCTCGGATAAATCCTAAGTTATTAACAAAGAAACACTGAGCAATCTTTATCAAGTATGCGGAATTTACTTAACAAAGCTAAGAAGAATAAAGTTTATTATAAACTCTAAATCTGCTTATTATGCAGATACTCTAATACAACTCTAAGATAATCGAACTTCTCTCTAAAACACTAATTAACTTGTGAATTCGTAAACTCTAAAACTCATAGACTCATTCCTCTAATGCCAATCTAGGAGTCCTTTTATAGGCTCAAGGATATCCTAGTCGGTTTACAATTTGTAACCTTGTACGACAAGTAATCTAAACATAGAATACAATACTTTCCATAAACGAATATAACAGTTCTTTTGTTCTTGCAGACTTTGACTTCGTTGTGCAGTACTTTGACTTTATATTTAACAGTACTTTGACTTTTTGACTTTTTCCAGTACTTTGCAGCTTACAGTACTTTCATATCTTCAGTACTTTCATGTCTTCAGCACTTTCATATCCCAACAGTAATGATTCCTTCCATGCTTGCATAAGGTTATGGATGGAGGTTTTGATGAGTAATGATATTGATGCGATCAAAAATGAGGTTGAGTATGAATCTCATTTCTTCTCTAACTTCTATTGCATTGTCCCTAGTGGATTGACAATGTTCACAATGTAAGTGATGTGGGTAATGAGTCCGGAAGTTTTCTGGGTTGTTTTGATTTGTGAGTTGCGGAAGATGTGGTGGAAAAATAGGAAAATACGGATCAAAGTACGGAATGTTTGGAAGTGATGGTGGATAAGAACCTAGGTGTTCTTGTAGCTCAATGGGAGCTAAGGGTGGTGAGGTTTCAAGTTCTTTGAAAATTGTGTTTGGAGAAGTGGGAAGTGTCAAAAAGCCTATTTCTTTTTGTTTTGGTTGTTGAGATCTTATTGGAGTCTTAAGGAGTTCCAAAAGAGTGACTTTAGGTGGTGAGTTGATGGGTGATGAAGTTGGTGTACTTGTTGGTGATGAAGGAGGTGCTATAATGGAAACATCTTGTGGTGAGTTAGTGGTTGGTGATGAGCTATTCGATGATGGTTTTGCTAAGCAACAAGGCCGGATGCTAATCCGTGCGGATATCCTAGATTTTGATTGTGGTATTTTGGAAGGTGGTAGGACAAAAGATTGGATTTCTTGAAATGGATTGGTTGCACTAGGTGATTCATCTAAGTTGGAAGATCTTTTTGAAGACATGGTGGTGTTTGTTTGTAAGGATGAGATGAATAGCAAGCAATGTTGGGAATCCTACTTACAAAAAAATTATGCATTGCAATGAATACTTGACCCAAAATATGGATTAAAATCTAATGATTAGATATGAATTTAAGGCATGTGATCATGAGAAAACAAGCATGAAATCACATACTCCAAAATAAAGTGTGAAAAATAGAAGTTAAAAATAGCTTCTGTCTCACGGATCCCACAGATCCTTCCCTTGAGGGATCCGTCCAGCATTAAGACTGGGATCCGTGGTACTGGTGATTCAGGCAGCTCAAAATTTTCCTTTTGGAAACATTTGTGCCTAGTGTGTGCCTATATGAAAACCATTTGGAGTTGCGGTTATCTCGACTCCTAAAAAGAAAGGAAAAATTGACTAGAAAAAAGCATACTATTATGTGAGATAACCCGAGTGCTCCTAATTCATTGTTGCTTAAATGAGTGTACCCGAAAACACATATTAGTTATGTGTCCTCTTTAGCATTCAAAAGACATGAGATGCAATGAAAACGGGTTTTTTACTCTGTATTAATATTGAAAAAGCGGTTTGTCCTAGACGTGAGAAATTGCTTTTGTGAAATTGATACGGGAGAAGGTATGATTTTTAGAAAACGTTTTGAAAAGAGCTTTCTATGTGCAAAAAAAAAAAAAAAAAAAAAAAAAAAACGTTTTATCCTTTGAAAAAAAGATGTGTATGTAATTATGTGTTTGTAACTTGTACTTATTTTGAAAGAAAATAAGAAAAACTATGAGTTATAAGTGAAAAACTTATCTTGGGTTTTGAAAATTCCCGTATTGTTAGGGAGTAGTGCGTGAAATAGAGATCCTAGACTCAGAAATAATAAGGCTAGTGTTTACATACCTTATTGAGTTAAAAAGTAAATTACGACGATTGTTCCATGAGACCAAGACCAAGATGAAGTAGGTTGAATTGTTCCCGCTTCAACGGTTTGGTGAGGACTTCGGCTATGTTGTCTTCGGACGCTACCTTCTCAATAGAGATGTTCCTCTTTTGAACATTGCCGCTTAAGAAGTGATGACGAATCTCTATATGCTTTGTGCGAGAATGTAATACCGGATTCTTGCTTAAATCGATGGCATCTTTGTTGTCACATAGAATGGCTATGTCACTTAGATGAATGTCGTAGTCAACTAACGCTTGTTTCATCCATAGTGCTTGTTGGCATGCTTTGCCGGCGGAGACATATTCGGCTTTGGTTGTTGATATTGCTAATGCCGTTTGTTTCTTAGAAAACCAAGATGTTAAACAACATCCCATAAAAGTACATATCCCACTTGTACTTTTTCGGTCAACATAATCACCTGCATGGTCAGAATCTGCATATACAATTGTTTCTACTCCCGTACCCTTAGGATACCATAATCCTAATTGTGTTGTACCCTTAATGTATCTAAATATCCTTTTGACGGCTTCTAGATGTGATGTTTTAGGGTCTTCTTGAAACCTAGCACATAGACAAACACTAAATATGATATCCGGCCTACTAGCCGTAAGTTAGAGAAGACTACCAATCATGCCACGATATTTTGTGTTATCAACGGATTTGCCATCTTCATCTTTTTTAAGTTTGGTGTCGGATGGAATTGGTGTCCTAATTGGTTTCGACTCTTCTAGACCGAATTTCTTTAACATCTCTTTTATGTATTTAGATTGATTAAATAAGATACCATCTTCTACTTGTTTGATTTGTAGACCAAGAAAGAAACTAAGTTCTCCCATCATACTCATCTCGAACTCGTCATGCATGATTTTAGAGAAATCATCACACATGTGTTGACAAGTAGATCCGAATATAATGTCATCTACATATATTTGAACTATGATTATATGTGACTCCTTTTTCTTAGTAAAAAGTGTGTTATCAACTAACCCCATGGTGTAGTTGTGTTTGATTAAGAATGACTTGAGTCTATCATACCAAGCTTTTGGAGCTTGTTTAAGACCGTAGAGGGCTTTCTTTAAACTTATACACATGTTTAGATTTTTCAAAATCGATGAAGCCCGGAGGTTGAGCTACATATACTTCTTCATTAATAAAACCATTTAAAAAAGCACTTTTGACATCCATTTGATTAAGCTTAAGATCATTAGCGCAAGCATAAGCAAGAAGTATTCTTATAGACTCTAATCTAGCCACGGGGGCATAGGTCTCATCAAAGTCTATTCCTTCTTGTTGGTTATACCCTTGGGCAACGAGTCTATCTTTGTTTTTAGACACTACACCGTTTGCATCTAACTTGTTTTTATAAACCCATTTGGTTCCTATTATGGTTTGATTACTAGGTGGAGAGACAAGTGTCCAAACATCATTAGAAATAAATTGATTTAGCTTTTCTTGCATGGCCATTACCCAACTTTCATCTTTTATGGCTTCTTGTGTGTTCTTAGGTTCTATGGTTGAAACAAAACAAAATAGGCTACTTTGGTTTTGTACTTGAGACCTTAAGGTTATTTTGTTTAACTTTCCTATGACCTTATATACGGGGTGATCTTTTGACTCTTTAATATTTATGAGTTCATTATTTGAAGGTTCTTCTTCTTCTTCATTTATCTTTTTCTTTATTACAATATCTTCACTTTCAACAATCTCGTCATCGACAAGAGGTGGAGAGGGTTTGGGTGGACTTTCATAAAATTTTACATTTAATGACTCTTCTACCTTCTTTGTTTCTTTATTTAATATGATGTAAGCTTTGCTATTAGGAGAGTAACCTAGTAAGATACCTTCGGTTGATTTAGGATCAAATTTTGTAAGGTAATCTTTAGTGTTAAGAAAAAAACATTTGCTACCAAAGACTCTAAAGTAATCTAACGTAGGCTTTTTGCCTCAAAGTAACTCGTATGGAGTTTTACCTAAAATTGGTCTAATTAAGACTCGATTAAGTATGTACGTTGAAGAATCAACGGCATTGCACCAAAACTTTTGAGGTATAGATTGCTCATTTATCATGGTGCGACTCATTTCTTGTAGGGTTCTATTCTTTCTTTCAACTACCCCATTCGATTGTGGAGTGCGAGGAGCCGAGAAGTTGTGAGTAATACCATTAGCGTCACAAAAAGCTCCAAATTGCACTTCATTATCGAATTCCCTACCATGATCCGTGCTAATAGACACTATAGGACTTCCTAGTTTTCTTTGGATTTTCTTGCTTAATATTTCAAAATAATTAAACGTTTCCGTTTTGTTCTTTAAGAATTTAGTCCAAGTGTACCTAGAGTAATCATCCACTATAACCAAAGTGTAGTAGTTGCCTCCATAACTTTGGATAGCGGATGGACCAAATAAATCCATGTGTTGTAAGTCTAGACACTTAGTTGTAGACACCATGTTCTTAGCTTTGTGACTAGAATGGACTTGTTTTCCTACATTACAAGCATCACAAAAGTGATGTTCATATTTTAACTTAGGTAGATCTCTTACTAGATCTTTGGATGATAGCGATTGAAGAAGTCGCATATTGGCATGACCCAATCTTCGATGCCATAAGGTCGAAGTATCATCCATAGAGGTAAGACAAAGTTTGTCTTTAGGTTCATTACCAATTTTAATGACATAGACTCCATGTTTCCTAATTCCTCTTCCTATGGTTATGCCATTTTTTAATATCTTACTACCGGTTTCGGTAAAAAGTACATTGCACTTTTTATCACATATTTGTCCTATACTTAAGAGGTTAAAGTTTAGGTTTTCTACGAGACACACATCGTTAATGGTTAGAGATTTGTTAGAAATCGTACCTTTACCGATGATTTTACTTTGCTATTTCCAAACACCACATTACCTCCCTTGAAGGATTCATATGTGGAGAATAGATCTTTATTGCCGGTCATGTGCCTCGTGCACCCGCTATCCTTGACCCATTCATCCGGATCTAGGTCGACCTTTAAGCACACCTAAGAAAACAATTAACTCAAAAGTTTGGTCTCCATTTGTTCATGGGTCCATTAGTGTTAAACATTCCATTCATGTTAGACATGTATGGATAAGGTGAATATGCATTCCATGGTGCAAAGTTTTGAAAAGGAAAGCCATTTTGCATATTTGGGTTCCATCCCATTTGATGGTTACTTCTCGGGTAAACATTATTAGGTCTCCTAGATGTGTTAGGTTTTGAGAAAGATGGAGCTTTGTTTCTTGCAAAAATAGGATTATATTTTGGGGGTGGTTGTCTAGTGGTAATATGAGTTGGTTTCTTCTTATTAACAATAACAAAATCAGTCCTAGAGGAAGAAGCTATGTTATTACCACTGTTTGCTTCCGCAGACCCACGGATCCCTGGCTGTACACTAGCCGTTTCCCTTTTTGTGGGATCCGTGGGATCCGCCACAACAGTGGCTTGTTTTTCTAGTGCCTTAACAAATTGTGTTTCTTTGTTTTCACTAGTTGACACATCAAGTTGCTGAATACCTAAACCTTTTTGGTTGTTTCCAGTTTTAACACTATCTAGTATCATATCTAAAGTATTAGTGCTTATTCTAGCAATCTTAGAATCTAGTTGATCAACTAGTGTTTGAAGTTGAACGCAAAGTTCACATTCGCCACTTGCTATTTTACCCTTTTCTAGAAGTTTCAATTTTGCTTTTAACTCTATGACTTCCTTATCTAAACGTTGGTTTTAACTTGTTGATTACCTTGATGAGTTACAACTAAAGAATTCCAAATTTATTTAGAGGTTTTAAGCATAGAAATTCTTTCGAATTCCTTTTTGGGTAAAGCATTACATAAAACCATTTTAGCTTCACTATTTTTGGAAAGCTTTTTCTTCATGTCATCGTTTAGTTTATCATGAGGTATGTTAACTAAATTTCCTTTATCATCTTTTGAGGTAGCCTTAAAATCGCCTTGAACAATAATGTACCAAAGATCAATATCTTTAGACTTCACATACGTTTCGAATCTATTTTTCCAATATATGAAACCATTAGTTTCAAGTAGTGGTGGTCGTTGAATAGATTGCCCTTCCTTGTAGTTTTCAGAACCCATAGTGATCGAAAAGTTTTTAAAATACGGTTTACTTTAAAACTTTTATAAACTTAGCTCTTGATGCCAATTGTGGAAAACTAGAAGGGGGGGTTGAATAGTTTTTCCGATTTTAAGTTAGTTTCAAAAACTTTAGATTCGATATTATGTGAAATCGTATGGATGAAGAGAAAGTATAGATCTAATGGTAATGCAAGTAAATAAAGTAAAGTAAAGGATAGAAATGACACAACCGATTTATAGTGGTTCGGCTACAAGGACACCATCCTTGCCCTACTACACTCCCCGAGTCACCTACTCGAGAGTTCAAGCACTATGTCAACAAACTCCTTCAACTTGGCGGAGAAGCCTTCACAATGTTGCTTACACCTTTTTCTGGTACAAAGCTAAATACCGAGTCCGTAACACGGTGGACCAAACCAACACGTCTATTACACAACAACTATGTGAAATATCAAATACAAGATCTTTGCTACAGAAATCTTGTGGAGGAACAAATCAATCAAGGACCCCTTGCTTGGATGACTTGTAGAATGCTCGTGATCTCGCCTTAGAGAAGGACCTATATGAGAATCACTAAAGAAAGAAAGAAGAACAACTCTCTAGATCAAGTGATCTTTTGTTAGAAGAGAATGAGAGTATATGAGAGAATTAGTAAGAAGAGGGGTGAGTTAGAATGAAGAAATGGCTCTTTATTTATACGCAAAACTTGCCACTATTCTCCGGATCCCACGGATCCCTCCCTTAAGGGATCCGTCTAGTGTAAACCTAGGGATCCATGGGACGCTCCTCTTTGCCCATGGGTTTTTTGGTTATGGGTCATGGGTCATGGGTTATGAGTTGGTCCATGGGTATTTCATTAGATACAATGTATCTAATAGATGCAATGCATCTAGTCAAATGGGTATGGGTCAATACCATGGGTTATGGATATGATCCATGGGTTGTGATTTTTACCCCATCCTAATAAACTATTACAACAAATGATTTATTACAACAATTTGTATTAAGTGACTATATGTAAATGCTTTACAAAAATAACATGTATCCTTATAATTTTACTTATGATAACATTATATTTGTTATCAACAAAACACAAAGAGATCGCAAAATAGTAATAAACGTTTTTACGGTTTATTTGTATTAACAGTTTAGTTACAACATTGACAATGAAGATGGCCGCCATTTGACATACTTTCAATTTCCATAAGAGTATGTGTGGTATGGAGATCGAAAATGTTGGTCGCGTAGGAAAACTAACAGATCTTCTATTGGACGGCTAGCATATATACACCCAAATTCAGGGGAACGTTTCTACTTAAGGATGTTATATGTCATCAAAAAGGTTGTAGAGGCTTTACAGAGCTCAGATCAGTCAACAAAATTGTTTATCCTACATATCGTGCTGCATGTGACGCGCTTGGTCTACTTGGTTACGAAAAGGAGTGGGACACAGCTCTTGAAGAAGCATGTGGATCAGTTTCATCACCAGAACTGAGGTTCCTTTTTGCACGGCTTATTACTCATTGTGAAGTTGCACAGCTGATGCGGGTTTTACTGACCAGGTTTTAATATTTATATTGTCTCATTATACCTATGGTCTATCCTAATGCACTAATGGGCAGTGTACTCGGTCGTGTGTAGTGTAGTATTTGGTAAAACCGAGGTCATCCCAAGAGCTATGTGTGCGGATTTTAACTAAGTCTAGGTGTCACAGATTTTAATTGGTTTTGAGGTCGAAATGATTAACTACTAAAATAACGAAAATAAAAGATAGAAAGTAAAGGCGAGGGTTGTGATCAGTAGAGGGGAAGTGTGCTAACCTAGTTAATCTTCATATCATGTTAAGTTCACGTTTCATTACTTCTAATTGCTTCAAGTGGGGGTAAAAGACGCTAGGACAGCATTTGGTCAGTTCGTCCTAACCTATCAGCAAAGGTTTCCACCGGAGATCATCAGGTGACCCTTCGAAATTCTAGTTGTTTTTAGTCCCCTAAGCCAAGTCATTAAGTACCGCTACATGCAAGATTCATAACAATGAGTGCCCGGGCGCTAGCATCTTAAACATTCATCCCTAACTTCTTAAGTTCATCCAAACGGTAGGTGATCAGTTGGTCAAATCGCATAAGCGATGAAGGATCGTCAGTTGGTCAATTCTCACCCTTCCCACTCAGTCTACCTACTTAGGGTCACTTGGTCATATATCCTAAGTAACTAGCCACTACCACCATTCAAAACTACCGAAACAAGGGTAGCTACCAACAAACTATGCATGCATACACTAGAAATAATTATACGGAAGCAATGTAATCATAAACAAAACAATTAAGGAATCATAACTAGGCTAGCACCAGAGGTGCTTAGCCGCTCATATTAACTAAAACAATCGATTCAATGTTTAACATATCGAAATACATGAATTGAAAGTAAAGAATTGATAAAATGCTAATGCTTATCGTAGGGGAGTGATTTCTCCCTTGGAGATAACTCCGTATGCTCCCTAAGATCTGCCTTCAACCTTCTACCCATGTTATCTGAATTGGTGTGTGAAGTGAATGAATAGAATTGCTAGAATTTGGGCGGTATTTATTGGCCAGAACTGGTTACGGCATAACTTAAGTTGAGAGTTACGCCGTAGCATCCAATTCTTCGTAATTTGCTCTGGAAAAGGTGGTTACGGCGTAACATCAGGAATGAGTTACGCCGTATCTTCAATAAATCATGGTTACGCCGTAGTTGTGACAAGAGTTATGGCGTAGCTTGCAGCGGCGCGGAACCTCATTTAACCTAATTTGTTACTGTGTAATCTTAGGATGGAGTTACGCCGTATACTTCAGTTGAGTTGGTTTTCTGAGTCATGCTTCTGTTACGGCGTAATGTGTGAGGAGAGTTACGTCGTAACATCTTCAAAATGAGCATACTATCATATATCTTCAATAAACTCTCCAAATCCGCGTCTCAATATGTAACACCCCCAAATCTCGGTACAGTAGAAGACTTAATCAAGTTTTCGGGGCGTTACGATTGGATTAGTATCTCACACAAGTATAGCAAACAAGATAGTCATTTATCATTTAAAACCAATCCCAAATTTAAATATTCAAAACATTAATCCCAAAATGTAAATACTACGCCCAAACATGATTTAATAAAATAGGTCCCCAGAAATTATCAGAGTCGATTATGATCCTTGACCATGCCTCCTTGCCATGCTTCCACCTAACACGCACTCCAAACATCACTTAAATACCTGATAAAGCATGCTAAAAGGTCAGCCAACGCTGGTGAGTTCATAGGTTTAAATTCAAGTAAAAGTAGTGGACCTGTAGGAGTTAATTTTCTATGCAAGACTTAAGATAGATACACATCAAACAAAAACAAATATCATATCCGATATCACACTGGGCCCCTAGCGACACTAGCCAGCACAGTCGTAGCAAAGTCTAGAACGATTGCTAACCCTAGACTAGGTCGAAGTAGAAGTCTATAATTAGCTAGGCAAGTGTTATAGCAATTAGTATTGCTACCCTATACTAAGGCAACGACTACCACATATCTATCTAATCAGTCAAGCACATAAGCAAATCAAAATAGTTTAGAAGGTCCAAAAATAATAGCATGATTCTCACCCCAATTTAGTTAAAAACATAGATAAAAGTGGGGCTATGAAACTTACCTCAAACAAGTAACGCACAAATAAACACTAGCAGAAGATAACAGCTAATCACGGCACAACAACTATCGACTCGGCACAACCTATTAATGTAAACCAATTTGAATATATAATTCCCAAAATCAACGTTATCTACCCCAATGTATTACTTTTTTTATTTCCAAAAATGTCTTGTTTCACCGTTTTGTCCTAGTGTTTGGTATCCTCATGTGGGTGTATCGACTCAATGTGATGCCATGAATGCACTCAAACAAACAATATGTGACTCAATGTAACACGATGAGACATCTAAGCGATAAGCTCCATAGTCAAATAAGTTTCGGAATAAATAGTAGACCTTATCGAATTCGTCAACTCGATAAACTCAATTATTTATTCGTGTCGCTTATTATTCCATAAACTGGTCATATCCTAACGAGTCATAAGGATAATTCACCCATTAATAACGTTATCCTACGTACCTAGCGATCTCTTATTAGATTCGTCAACCTAATAAGTCCACTACCCACGTGTATCGACGCTATTAATGTTAGGTCATCCGTAGCCCATGCACACAACGTAAGTAAATAAATACTTGAAACTAGTATTAAATGCCCATAATTGGCATATTTCAATAAACGTGCACTCGAAACATTAATTACTTACTTATTAGAAAACCTTTCCATTTTAGTCGTTAGTTTCCATTTTAAAACAATAAATAACAAGGCAACTCTTGTTATCGTTATTTTTGGTATAAAAGCCTTTTTACTATTAATGTTTCATAGTTTATTAGCATTTTCATATATATACATTTCGTCAAATTCCAATATTAGTTTCATATCGTTATTCGTTTCGAGTCCACAAGAACGAGTCATGACTTCTCGGCTTTTAATCAATCAATAGTCCAAACTATACTAAAGTCCATGTTACGGCGTTGTCGGGGTCAAAAATTGACTAAAAAGTCAAAGTAACACCGACGTTGCTCAAAGTTGACAATTTATATATTAAGTCAAAATAAAAGTCATAATAACGTAATTCAATCTCAAATCAACCCAAATCAATCTCGCCAACCAATCAACCAACCAAATATACCCGAAACCAATGTTATGACCCTAATGGTCATGACACGGTCACGGTTAAGACCACGTGAACAAAACAAGCTCTAGAAACTTTTCGGCTCCACGTATCTCATCCAAACACCATCAAAATCAACCCACAAGCTACCACAACGACTCGACCCGGACCCTTGGTCCTTGTGGGTCACGTACGCCACCCAACCACACCGATACGTGGGTTTGGTGACTTGTACGCCCCAATACTCACATCCAAACACTCCCAAATCACTTCCACAATATCCAAACACAATCAATCAACCTCCAATCATTAACCAAACATCAAACCCATCATCTATTCCTAATCAAAAACATGAAACTAGACCTAAAATGCAAAAACCCAACAATATGATACTCCACAGATACCAAATCACTAGTTACATGTTTATTTAAGTGTTAATTAGATTTAATCCCATGTTTAAACCAAAACCCCTAAAATTTATACCATGTACGAGCCAACCATGACCCATACGTGGATTCTCAAGGCTAAAACCAGCTTGACCCATGTTCCATTTACCTTTTCCAAGCCCGATCTACAAGATTTAATGAAAACCCTAGAATCATGAATCTTATTTTGAAGATTTGGAGGTGTTAATGTAGGCTTTTGTGAGAGTTTTATATATGGATGGAAAGAGGAAAGAGAGATCTACAAGATGGTGGTGGAGGTGTAATGTCACTCGCCGGAAGTTGGCTGGAATTTGGCAGGAAAGGTGGCGGCAATGGTGGTGTTTTTAGGGTTAGGGTTTTTAATTTTGGAAGAGAGAGAGAGTAAAGAGAGAAAGTGGGTGTGTGTGTGTGTTTTTAGTGAGAGAAACTGGAAGTAAAAAATGAGGAAGAGTGGGGGTTTATATATTTTGGAGGGAGGGACCAAATAATAATTATTTTGAGGATGAGGGGCGCCGGCTAGGGAGAAAGAGGAGGGGTCGGGGTCGTCATTTTTCCTAAACTATCCCGTTTACCCATTCCCGAGCGCATATATTGTCCCACGAGTATCCCTCGACGTTCATTCGACTATCTATTATCGTTATAAATGTTTTTCCATGAGTTTTGACTATTATTTTTCAAGTTTTGAGTTACGGTCTAAAAGTTACATTATTTCTCGTTTTAGGCTTTTATAGTGTCGAATCGAATAGTGTCTATAAAAAAGAGTTAAAACTCACACGATAACTCATCCAATAATAAAATAAATCATAAAAACCAATAAACGATATAAAATCAAGTCATGGTCGATGAAAATAGTGGTAAAGGCAAAAGCTCGGTTTAGTTTAACGTAATGCGGTTACCTAAAATAGACTCCCTAAATTTCCAGTTGTCACAGCCTCTCAGCCTCAGAAGAAACCCATCCCGGGTTTCACTCCGAGTTGCTTGGTGTCATAAAGAGTTTAGGATACTTCCTACGGAATACATCCTCATGTTCCCAAGTGAACTCCGGTCCATGTCTGGAGTTCCAACGAACTTTGATAATTGGAATACGGCTATGCTTCAGCCGTTTTATCTCACGATCCATGATCTCAATCGGTTCCTCAACGAAATTCAATTTCTCATCAATTCAAATATCTCTTAAAGGCACAACTAGGTTTTCCTCCGAAAGACATTTCTTAAGATTACTAACATGAAAGACATTGTGTACATTGCTCAATTCCGATGGTAGCTCAAGGCGGTAAGCTACTGGTCCGATTCTTTCCAGGATTGGAAAGGGACCAATATATCGGGGATTGAGTTTTCCACGCTTTCCAAATCGAATCACTCCTTTCCAAGGAGAAACCTTTAATATAACACGATCTCCAACCTGAAATTCTAAAGGTTTACGTCTCTTATTGACATAACTCTTTTGTCTATCACGAGCGGTTTGCAAACGGTTACGAATCTGAACTATCTTCTCAGTGGTTTCTAGGACAAGTTCGGGACCGGTAAGTTGACTCTCGCCAACTTTAGCCCAACAAACAGGAGAACGACATTTTCGGCCATACAGTGCTTCAAATGGAGCGGCCTTAATGCTAGTAAAATAACTATTGTTGTAGGAGAATTCGGCCAAAGGGAGGTGTCTCTCCCAACCTTTGCCGAAATCAATGACACAGGCTCTAAGCATATCCTCTAAGGTCCAATGGTTCTCTCGCCTGACCATCGGTTTGAGGATGATAAGCGCTGCTCATATCCAAGTTTGTTCCTAACACTGACTGTAAGGATCTCCAAAAGTGGGATGTAAAACGGCTATCTCGACGAAATGATAGATATCGGTACTCCATGACGCGATACTATCTCCTTAAGGTATGTGACGAGCGAGCTTGTCGAGACTATTGACCTCGCTAATGGCTAAGAAGTGAGCACACTTAGTCAAACGATCAACGATTACCCATAACGCCATTGCCGCTAGCTGTTCTTGGTAATTTGGTGATAAAGTCCATGGTGATTCGCTCCCATTTCCATTCCGGGAGTTCGGGTTGAACTAAGAGTCCCGAGGGTTTCCGTGTTCGCCTTTACCTTAGAACAAGTCAAGCACCAACCGACATGCCGAGCTATGTCGGCTTTCATGTTAGGCCACCAGTAGTTTTTAAGGTCCTGATACATCTTTATCGCTCCGGGATGAATAGAGTATTTTGATTTATGCGACTCGTGTATACTTAACTCACGGATTCCACCATGAAATGGTATCCAGCTTCTATCTTTGAAGCATAAGGTTCCGTCGAAACGCTTCAAGAAGCCGTTTTCAGTTTCTACCATTCCATGAAGATTCTTGTAAGGACTCCGCCTTCTTCCTCACATGCCGCAGCTTGGGCGGCTAGGATTTGAGATGGTAGAGGCGAAATAATGGTCATTCCTAGGGATTGAATGAGTAATGGTGGAATGTTCTCCTTACGACTAACTGCATCAGCCACAATGTTAGCCTTACCAGGATGATAACGAATCTCACAGTCATAATCACTGAGAAACTCTAACCAACGACGCTGTCTCATATTCAGTTCCTTCTGATCTAAGATATGCTTCAAGCTCTTATGGTCGGTAAACACTACACACTTGGTTCCATACAGATAATGTCTCCAGATTCTAAGAGCAAACACTACAGCACCTAACTCAAGGTCATGGGTAGTGTAGTTTTTCTCATGCTTCTTAAGTTTTCGGGATGTATAAGCAATCACCTTCTCCCGTTGCATCAAAACAACACCTAAGCCTTTATGCGAAGTGTCGCAGTATTACCCACAAAGTTCTTCGCTTCTTCAGTAAAGCTAGGATGGGCGCTACACAACTTCTCCTTCAGAAGTTGGAATGCTTCTTCTTCCTTTTCTCCCCATTCATATTTAACGTCCTTCTATGTTAGTTTCGTCAGCGACTTAGCTATTTTGGATAATCCCTCAATGAACCTCCGGTAATAGCCTGCTAAACCTAGAAACTGGCGGACTTCTGATGGGTTCTTAGGGGCTGCCCATTCCTTAATGGCCTCAATCTTAGCTGGGTCAACATGAACTCCTCGAATATCTATCACGTGACCTAAGAATTGTACGAACGGAATCCAAAATTCACGCTTAGAGAATTTGGCATACAGCTTCTCTTCTCGCAACAATTCTAAAATGAGCCTCAAATGCTCTTCGTGCTCCTCTCTACTCCTGGAGTATTTCAAGATGTCTTCTATGAATACTATCACAAACTTATCCAGATATGGCTTACATACTCGGTTCATGAGATCCATGAAAACCGCTGGCGTGTTGGTCAAACCAAACGACATCACTTGGAATTCATAGTGCCCATAACGAGTCCTAAACGTCGTCTTAGGGATATCCTCCTCTCGAACTCAAAACTGGTGATAACCAGATCGTAAATCAATCTTGGAAAAGACACTTGCTCCTTAGAGTTGGTCAAATAGGTCATCTATTCTAGGTAATGGATATCGATTCTTCACCGTCAACTTATTCAATTCCCTATAATCGATACACATCCGAAACGATCCATCCTTCTTCTTCACAAACAACACCGGTGCTCCCCACGGTTACGAACTTGGTTGAATGAATCCCTCTCGACAACTCGCCAATGCTTAGACAGCTCCTCCAATTCTCGAGCAAGTCGATAGGGTGCCCTGGCTATGGGTGCAGACCGGTATCAACTCGATTTGGAATTCCATTTGTTGACAGGTGTAATCCCCCGCAAATCGCTCTGAAACACATCTCGAAACTCTCTAACAACGGGTACATCATTAAGGTGTCTTTCACTCTTCTCCTCGCTTTTCCTTTCAGAAATTCGAGCCAAGAAAAGACAACCTCCTCTATCGATGTACTTCTGGGTCTTAATACAAGAGATGATGCTCAACCGGGAAGGACTTCCACAGTCGCTCCGATCTTCTTGTATGCTTAGAACTTTTCCGCCATACGGTACATGCACGATCTTCTCATCGCAGATGATGTGTGCACTGTTCTTCGACAACCAATCCATTCTGATGATGACATCAAAACTTCCCAAGGTAACTGGCAATAGGTCTATGCTAAACGGGTGGTCTAGGAAACTTAAGGTACAACCTCGGACTAAAATAGGTCTATCTTCTCCCTATTTCCATTAGCTAATTCCACATCGTAACGGAAACCCTAGAGGTGTTTGGGAGATTCCTAGTAATGGCATAAAGTTAGTGGATACGAAATTCATATCGGCACCAGTATCAAACAGTATGGAAGCATAGAGATTATTGAGAAGGAACATACCCGTAACTACGTTAGGGTCCTCACTAGCTTCCTTCCCAATAGATACACACACGCTGCTCCCATGTCTCTCACGATTCCTAGCACTCAGATTTCCCTGGTTTTCCACAACCTCACACTTCACAGGGTTTAAGCCATTACTACCCACACCTCGGTTAACAAATCCTCCTCCATTACCGGGATTTCCTCTCATCCACGGCTCTCGACACTCATTCTTGTAGTGCCCTTTTTCCCACATCCAAAACAGGTGACAGTGGCCTTCCAGTCCATTCCTTGTGCAGTTTGAGCTGCAGCAAGTGGTCGGGACCTACAGTCCTTGGCCATGTGTCCTACCTTAGACCACTTTCTACACACAATCGGGAACGGTCCATGGTGGTGTCGATTGCAACGACCACACAAGGGCTTGCTACCATTATAACCCTTCTTCTCTCCATTTCCTATGGCGAACACCCTGGCTGTCTCTTGCCGTTTGTTGCCATTCCCTTTAACAACTTCATTCCTCTTCCTCTTATCACTCCTATCACTCTTACCCTTGTCTCCTACTTCCATTATGTAAGAATCCATCAAACGTTGAGCCACAGTAATTGCCTCATGCAAATTAACTGGCTTCGCAGCGATGACATCATTCCTAGTGGCTAAAGGCAATCCATCAGTATACCTCTCAATCTTAAGGGCTTCAGTGAGAACCATATCAGGACAAAGTAACGACAACTCTTGGAAACGACGATTGTAAGTCGTCATGTCGGTACCCTTAACCTTATGGTTCCAAAACTCAATCTCTAGTTTCTTAACTTCATTCCTAGGACAATAAGTCTTGATCAGGAGAGCCTTAAACTGGGTCCAAGTCATGCTATAGGCTACATCACTTCCTACGGATCTGTGATAGTTTTTCCACCAGGTCAACGCTTCGTCCTTCAAGGTAAATGTTGCATACTTAACCTTACAATCCTCTTCACAGTTGCTAACGCTAATCCAAGAACACAGCTCGTTTCTCCATCCACCTAGTTAGGTAAACTACTCCCTCGGTTCCTTTGAACTCGATGGGACCACAGAATCGGAACTCTTTGTAGGTACAACCTCGAGTTCGATTCAGCAGTGGGGTTCCACTAGAGGTGTTAGAGAGATTAGACTCAGCTAGCATTTCAGCTACATGCTGCGCCACAAGCTGGTCAATGTAAGTTGGGTTCAAAGGTGGAGGGTTTTGTGGAACAGGACCATTCTCAGCACGGTCGTTCACACTCGGGTTCTCTACAGCTGGGTTACCAGTGGTCAGGTTCTCAACAGGTGGAGTGGTCGAGGTCGGACGATGACCTCGACGGACAGGGGCAACCACAACAGCAGGGGCTGCTCAGTTAGTCCTAGGCGGGTTTCGTCTTGGTGCCATCATTATGAATGTAAGAATAACAGTTTCATAAGTTCACGCTCTAAAAGATCGAGTTGGGTTCCAAGGATCACCAATAACGCTTGAATACATAATCAAGGTCAACAAGGATAACGTTATACCATAACAAGACAACCAGAGACCGAATCATAACTAAAGGATGCACGTTCTAATAACCATAACTCATAGGTTTCAAAGTGGAATACATGAAAGGATACGGAGAAATCTAAAATGATCCTAACAACGATACTAATAAGATAACTAGGATAGATCTACATCTCGAACCAAATAGTACTTAGTTTCAAGATGGTACAAAACCATGAATCTAACACTATCTAGCCACGATCACGAATACTACTAACAGATCTCCTAACCTCGTCCATCACTCTCCCAAGGTAGGAGATCTCAAGACGCTGATAGCTGCGATCTCTCCTCAGATCCGCAACTTCTCTCTCCAGATGCCGACCCAAAAATAAGCGCCTCGGTCCGCCTCTCTGGGCCATGAGCCCTCTCCGCAGGTCTCCTACCTGGTCGAAGAGCTCCAACATACCCTACATCAAGATCGTAACCCTCCTAACTACCACATCCATATCCGCTCTCAAATCCTCTACACTAGCCCTTGATACTCCGACTAATTAGTCCGTCAACGGACTAAGCCTAACACCCTGAGATGTAATCCTCTCCCATATCAGACCCATCTCCCCATACTCCTTGGGCTCTGAAGCAATCTCTGATCGCATATCGGAACCTAGTGGGCTACCTATATAAGGTGAGTAAGGTGGTAAGTCAATGTCTAAAGGCTGCCCAGGAGAATCAGGCTCAGGCAAAGGTAAAGGAGAGCCTGGTCCTGGGGAATGTGCAGGACTCTAAAGAGTACCCACATCCAGGATATCCTCATCATCCTCCTCCTGAGGATCCTCATCCTCATCTACATACTGCTCCTCAATCTCATGCTCCTCCTCGCCCTCATCTTCAGAGGGAGAGTCCATGAGTCAGAGTCTCTGTGCGGGTAAATCCTGAGGTGGTACAGTAGGAGATCTAGGTCTTCTAAGATATGGTGATGCTGGTGGTGATGACAGAAGAGATTGGGCTGCTAGGTGAATAGGTGATGATGGTGGTCGCACAGACATGCGGGTAGTACTACGAGCAAGTCTAGGAGTCTGGGCTCGTGCTAAGACCTGATGTAAAGTGAGCTGCCTAGATGAGCTAGGGCGATCTGATGATGATGATGAACTAGAGTGACGGGTAATCACATAGGGATCACCCTCATATCACCATCATGAGAGTCAATGCTGGGGAACTAGCAGCAGCAAGGACATCCTCAAACACATCAAAAGCTAGTAAAGGCATAGTCTGTGACAATGGCATAGGTTAGGTATAAGTGTTCGAAAACAACTGGTTCTAATAAGCGCATCAACTCAACAAAAACATATATCACATAATGAAAGATTTAAAATGGATGTACCGCATTACTCAAAATATGCCTTTAAATAAAACTCGTAAGTTCTGTTCTATCATATAATCCACGCATCATATAATCCCAAATCAAATCAATCATAAAATCAAGCTCAAAATCCCAAAATCATAACATATCAATAATCCAAATCAAATCTATAATATCTCAACAATCGAATCACATATCCCAAAACCCAATAATCATATCACAAAATATAACATCTCAAAAAACAATTCACAATCATATGATCTCATGAATCAAATCGTAGTTCATACCATAAGAAAATAAGAAGCTTCGGCTTGGCAGGTGGGCAAGCGTCGGTCGAGGATCAATTTTCTTAAAAAGTGGTTATAGTTTAGGTTTTATTAAATACCTAATTCTCTATAACCTTGAGCTCTGATACCAATCTGTAACACCCCCAAATCTCGCCAGCGGAAGACTTAATCAAGTTTTCGAGGCGTTACGATTGGATTGGTATCTCACACAAGTATAGCAAACAAGATAGTCATTTATCATTTAAAACCAATCCCAAATTTAAATATTTAAAACATTAATCCCAAAATGTAAATATTAGGCCCAAAAATGATTTAATAAAATAGGTCCCTATAAATTATCAGAGTCGATTATGATCCTTGACCATGCCTCCTTGCCAAGCTTTCTTAGGAATTGGAAATTCTATAGTGAAGTGTCGGTCACCCCAAATATTATCTAGCATAAGTTAGCTCGTAGACATATCATTAGTTAGGTTATTTATCAGTTTATTAGTTAGTTATTGGTTTAGTTTAGCGTAGTGCAACACCGTGGAGGAAGGACGAGTCTTTACCCACTGTATACCTGATCCACAGGCCGTCAGGAGGTCGTGTAGTCTGTAAGTATAAATACCCCTTCCATCCTTGGAAGGGGTGGTGCTTCTCATAATCTAACCTTTCATTTTTGTAAAGCAAGTCTCTACCAAGAACACCCTCTCATCTCTTTCTCTCTCTAAATGCTAACATGTATTTCCATCATCCAAGACCACCTGAATCATCAACACAATAATATTTATGATCCTACAAATGGTACCAGAGCCATGGTTATTGTGTTGTGTCGATTAATGGTGGTTTTTTTTAGTCTCGTTAAAACTGTTTTGGTTCATAATAGTATCCTTTATTTGGTCAAATGTCATGTGGTCTAAACAAAGTTTGATTTCTGTCTATCATCTTAATGTCTTTTGTTCCAAATTCATGAAAACATGGGTTACTTTTATGATTTGAGATATGGTTTTACAGTTATTGGGTGTTGAAAAAGTTATTAACAGTTTGAAAAGCATGTTAAATGGTTATTATTACTGTTGGTATAATCATTTTTTTGACATAGAGTATTGGTTATAATGTTTTTCTGAGTTTTGATGAGCTGGTTATTCATGGCGAGTTGTTTATGTTTCTTCATAGCGAGTTGACAAAATGCTTTTGAGCTTTTGTCTTTTACTGAAGCGACTTATCACTTGTCCAGAATCATTGTATACTCTGACGGTTTGTCCTATTCTGGTGATTTGTGTTATTCAAAGCGAGTTGTTAACAGAAAATAAAAAAAGGTGACTTAACCTTTATAAGGGAGGCGAGTTGTTGACTATTGAGTCAACAGCTGTTATAGCGACTTGTGCTCTTCTTTAACAGTAGCGACTTGTGCTCTTCTTTAAGAGTAGCGACTTGTGTTTGAAAAGTAAAAGAGGTAGCGACTTGACAAATCCGTTTAGCGACTTGTGACAAAAAACGACTTGACAGAAATGATGAAGAAGAAGACCAAGACTGTTTGACCTTGACCAAACCAAATACCATCTAGACTCTAAAACAACCTCATCATACTTCATACAAATTTGAACATACTTCAGACTGACTCAAACATAACTAAATCATCATACCATGACCTCAGATTGATGTCGTTATTCTCATATCTCATTATTGAACCCTTTAAGGTCCTCACAACATCATCTCATCACAGATCTCTTCAAGTTAAAACAACTATGAAACACAACAATAAAGATCTCAGATTTCATTGTGGGATAAAGACTTTACAATGACCTTTTTCAGATCCAATCTACCACAAAATAACATCATCACTGATCCAAAACATAATTTAATTATAAAAATCGGATTTCTTTTGTATAAGATCTCAGATATCCCTTTCGTGTTTTAAGAGATTTGTCAAGACCTTTATAAGATCAAACATACGAAAGTGTATTCAGCATAGATCCAAGAAAACCTTCTTTGTTGCTATCCAAATTTAAAGTAAAGATAATAATAAATATGCTATCCCTTTTACTTTGATTCGTTGTAAACTGAAAAGGTAACACAAACAAAGATAAGAAAACCTACCATTGATAGTTGGGTCGATCTCGTTGCCTACTCAACTGCTCATGCCATCCCTGTGGCGAGCAAGATGGTCCACGTATCATGTTTTTGATTATGTTCGACTGGTACTACACAAAGGTGAATAAAAAGGTGGTTGAATTAGCAACTGAGATTGATATGAGGAATGTATGTTTGTGAGATCTGTAGATTTTGGAACTTGGATTCAGGATGGTTTTTTTTGGGCGGATTTGAGATAAGGATTAGGGTTTGGAAAAGGTAATTTGTCTGCACATTTGTTTAGTGTGAGAAATTTTAGGGTAAGTTGTGGTGTTTAAGTGCTATTAAATACCTGAAGATTTAGGGTAAAATGATGAAGCTATACGTTGAGTTCATGGGCCGAAGATGTTAGTGGACTGGTTTTGGGCCATTGCTTTATTTCATCTCACATGGTATTGAACGGAATGGGTATAAACGTGTGATATTACTTGAGCCAATTGGGACTTTTGGACCTAAGACTAATTGGGGATACCATTAATCTATCATTTATAGTAGTCTAGGAAAAGATTGTCAAAATTACAAAGTTAAGTTGGTCTCTTGGACTTAAAAGCTAACATGAAAATGTTCACGCTAACATGAAAATGTTAAGTAACATCAACTTGCTATCCGAATGTATTTTGTGGATGGATGAGGTGGATCCGGACTCTTGATCGAATGTGATTAAGGATTTCTATGAACCTTGTGATGAATGGTACTAATATTGGTACGGATTAAATTTCTGTGTATCGAACATGGGCATTGAATGATTAAAAGATGGGCTTCTCATGGTTGAGATATGATTTATGAGATTTGAATTTTTGTGAATATTGGACTAACTGAGATTTGTTGAAGAGACTTAGTATGATGATGAGAGTGGTTGCGATATGCAGTTTGAAAATTTGGTACATACATTTTCACGAAGAATATTATTTCACGGCCTGAAGTGTTTATTGAAAATGTTGACTACGGGGTTGTTTGGACGGTATTTCTTATTTGGATCTGAAGTGAGGTTTTCCGGGCGCGTTTACTTATTTCATCTTCTTTCTTTCTACCCTTCCGCGAAGATGACTTGTTTGGGCATTTATAGAGTGTGATAAAGACTTGGCTATTTAGTTACGGTTGTGATTCCTTCTCGCTTAACCGACAACGTAACTATCACTTTGGTGTCTCACACAATTGAGGATATGTCAAGAGGTTTTGTACATTGGGTACACCGTTTCTTCTTCACAAGGATTAGTACAAGTTTAAGTAAACAAATCTGGGGAATTTCGCTTCATGATCAAGTTTGGCATATCGGGTTACTTCTCCATGTTGTCAATGCAATAGCCGACAGAATGCGTGAATGATGTGATTACCAAAGTGTTTATTGGATGAATGATGATATTGTTGATGCTGGATAATAAATTGTTAATGAACCACTGCATGTTCCCCTAAAACAGATATTCACCTAAACCGAATTTGTCATAACACATTCAAGCTGACATTGTGTACGGTTTTGTCTTGATTTTGTAAAATCCCGTGAAAGAACCTATCACTCGGTTTAAATCAAAGACTTGTAAAATCCCGTGACAATGGAAACATCCTGGTAATATTAAAGTGCATTTCCGGATCTATCTCACAGTTTATTCTTGGTTTTGTAAAATTCCGTGAAAGAAACTATTTCTCGGTTTAAACCATAGAATTGTAAAATCCCGTAATGATGGAACCATCCTGGAGAAAGGAAAGTGTGTTTCGGGATCTTATTTGATGATGGTGCTATGGTTTCTACTTCGAAGAAGGGATAAAAGGGTGGACTTCATGAATTAGATGTGTGTTTGGATATTCCTCATGGCAGTTTGGTTATTACATGGTTTTACAGGCTTATGTGCTTTTAACCATGGTCGGGATGAAAACCATTATCATAGTTCACTTAAAACGTCAAAGGAGGCTAGATTTGAGCTTTTAACCAGAAGATGTGACAACGGGGTTAATTCACTATTATTTATATGAGGTTGAAGTGAAATATCACGGGCGAGTGTACTTAGTATCTGAAGGTATCGGGGATGGTTGGATGAAGATTCTTCGAGATCCTTGTTCGAGCTTTTTCCAAAAACGAAGACTTGGAAATATAGTTATTTTTGGGAGTCTTTTCTTTTTCTTTTACCACTTGGGGGAATTGGGCTCTTATCACCACAAAAATAACTATCACTTTAAGGAGTTACGTTGTAGTGCTCAGTGTCACATTTAATTATGGATTTTCAAGAGGTGATGTACGTCTTATACTTGATGGTTGGTTGGATGAAGAGTATAGAGTACTTAGAGATTCAATGGAGGATGAATTCTTGGCACCGCTCTTTGTTACATATGTGCTAGTTTATGTCACGAGTTCGGGTTAGTTTACTTCAGGGTCAAATTCATCATATTGGGTTTTCTCCATCAGCTGTCACGACAAAGAGCCTACTGAATGATAATGGGGTTGATTACATGTTTGCCAAGAGATGATGAAAAGAGAGAGATTATGACGTTTGAACACTACAGTTCAAGCCTCATTCGCTAAAGAAAAGAAATGTGTACGCTTCAGTGCGCATTATCTTCGGAAGAAGAGAAATCTTCTTATTATGACCATTCTCATCAACATGCTTCATGCTTTTTCCATGCGCTTTCAAACATCAAGTGAACCGGACTACCGTTGATTGTTTTTCTTATTCCACTTGCTCAACTATAATGACGATGGCGACATCATGTGCTAATTTTGCGGGGGAGAAGTGTGAATAGACTACATTTGTTGAAGATATTTACTTATTCAATCAAGAATGGCAACTCCGTATACAATTCTTGAGGGGGAGAAGAAGTGTGAATTTACTGCATGGTTGATTGATTTCTGATAATAAATGGTCAAACGGCTCCAAACTCATGTAAGCCCGAGCTTCTTCTTATCGGGTCATCTTCACATGAAGTTTTCTTCTATGAGCAACTGGTTGACGTCTTCACACGGGCTGATATGATTAATGACAAAGTGCTTCTAACTGCTGGGCTGATTTCTTTGATGAACAACTTTTTGTTCTTGTTTGATTGGGAGGGATTTTAGTTAAGGAGATTTGCTACATATAAGGTAATTGGAACGCATTTGGTGAGATGAAGATGTTAACTTTCTATTCCCCAATTGGACAATCTTGAAGAAGGTCGAGTCTACAGTCGGTTCTACATTCTCTGCTACATGTTAGAAGACTAAAGACGAGTTGCATTTAACGATCTAAAGACTTCTTCTTAATTCAAGCATTCATCATAAAGATTGTCGGTTTAGGGGAGAGCACTAATTGGGGGAGAGTGAAATGACAAATTTAATTCCCAATTAGACTTGCTCACATTCTACTTCAGCAAGTTGATTCCCACAAGATTATAAGTGTTCTTCTCATAAGATTTCTAGTACATGAGCTTTGAATGTGTTGCTGATTCTGAAGTGTCAAAACCAGCAAGGGGGAAGGAGACTCATATCTATACACAAAGCAAGTAAACTTGATGAACTTAATTCTTCTAAGTGATTGAAGATATCCCGGGAAGACATATGTCATGACCGCAGAGAAACTCAAGGTTTTACTCATCAAGGCTTTTAGTGTTACCAATCCAACTACGTGGGGGAAGTGATGTAAGTGTGTGATGATTTCGATGTTATCGCAATCATCAGGGGAGAGAGAATTGTGTACATTGGGGATGCTCAGCTATTTCACTTGAGTGCTTAATCAGTGGTTCAGAGATATAATCACTTATTCCAGAGTTGACATCCGCAGAGACCGTCATCCGCAGAGATAATCAGTGATTCGGCCAGCTTCTTCAATGTTATCGGTTATTCTCTCTTTGGGCATTCGGGTACTTCGGGTTCTTGAGCTTCATACACTATCATCAGGGGAGAGAAAAGCATACATCGGGGTTATTTCTTTGGCTATTGGACTTAATCTGCTACTTCGATGGTATAAGTTTCTCTGTCTTCGGGTATATGTGTATTCGGTTTCGTGAGCTCTAGTCTAAGAGAGCGACTGCATCAATTCAACTACGTGGGGAAGTTGTCTCGTGACACCTTTTGGAATGGACCTTCAGACTTCAGTGGAAAAGGAATTTGAGAAGAGATATTTAAGCGTGGGATGAAACGTTGTTGTTCTTCTATTGGATGATATAACCCCAAACGATGAATCACGGTGATTATTCTTAAAAGGAGCAGCAAGTTCGATGATAATGGCGTGCTTCTTTGTGCACCTGGCTAAGAGAAGCTTGAAAGAAAGCTTTGAATCTGCTCAGCTAAAGGATTTTCGGTTTAGGGGAAGCTGCCAAAGTCTCACTTTCAGATGGTTCAATTTCTTTCTTCAATGCAAGAACCTCTAAGCTTTGGTGGTGAAAAGTTTTAGGGATGATGACTTCTATCTTCTACAACGGGGCTGCTCGATACCCTTATCTCGGTACTCGTATCATCATCTTCTTAAACTATATCATCTACTCTATCTGTAAATATTTATCAAAAACCAAAATACAAAAATATAAAACCAACTAAAACAAAATAGAAAAATATAAAACCAACAAAAACCCATAAAAATCATAAAATTTAAAAATACCAAAAATATGTTTCCTCAAGACATGTCTTCTGGTATCGATAACATCTGTTGTCTTAGAAATTTCATTCAATAATGGCACGGGACCATAGATGAAGTTCGAGCAGGAGGTGTAAATATTCTTTTTCAAAACATGTCTAAAACTATGAGTTACAGTTATTTCAGACTGTAACCCGCGCTTCAAAAATGATGGCTTGTAGTTATTTCAGACTGTGACCCGTGCTTAAAACTATGGTTTGCTATTATTTCTGATAGCAACCCTTTTTTCAAAGAAGGAAAGTGCTACGCTTAAACGATTTTCACAAATTTCGTGCACTTATCCTAAAAAAAATTGAGGAAAGTATGTCGTATGACTGCTGTTCCTACACAAATGTTTTTCCTTCTAAAATTATTCAGAAAAAATATTTTTTATTTTTCAAAAGTGGTGGTAAATGAGTTGCTTGAAAATCAATCAGTTTCAGAGTTTTCGTAAAAGTTGAAAACTCAATCAATGACTTCAGCGCTTTTAAACTTTTCAGAAAAATAAGTCATTGATTGAGGGGGAGAATGTTTTCAAATCTATATCATCTAACGAGCTCATCTAATTATCCTATATGCTTAACTGAAAATGATGTTAACCTACGTTGAAGGACTAGGTGCCTAGGATATGATTGTTAGGATTAGATGATTAGAGTTTGATGAACACATTATTCCCATGCCTTATATGAACTGATTGATATGTTGAATTGACTTTTATTAGTCGATTGTTGTTTGAGTGTTGTCGACCACCATATATGTCTATCTGTGTTCACTAACGTATGCAGATAACATGGCTTAAAAGAATGTTCCCGATCCGGATCCTACATATGAAGATGATTGGATGCCGAAAGGAAAGGGTAACTATCTCTTGGGTCGACAAAAGAAGAAACGGAGCTTAGTTAGATCTCTCCATGGATAGTTGGCACGACAGATGCAACTTCAAAGGTCTCACTGCATCTGCAGATGGTTTTCTTTCAGCCTTACAGCAACAACAGAAACTTCTCAACCACCTAACGTATCTTTGTGCAGGATACCATTTTTGAACAATTTTGAATAATTTGATTAAATTGTTTTGAAAATGGAAAATATTGTTTTGAAAATTAATTGGACTTAATTTTGAAAATCACCGGACTTCATTTTATCAAAACTTAAGTCACTCAATCATCGACTACGGTCATCGATTGAGGGGGAGAGTGATTTCATATAAAATATTTTCAAACGATATTTCTTCATAAAAGTCCGGTTTGTACAAAAACAAAGTGGTGATCTAAAGATTTAATGTTATGTCATGGTATGTTTTTCTTTAAAACTCAAAGATCTTTCAAAATGAAATTTTTTCAGTTCTTGTTTGATTGTGAAATTGTTTTATTTTACTTAAAAGATCTCTTAAAACAATCATACCTGACACTAACAATCTTTAATGTCTTTCCCCAAAATCAAATCTTTAAGTCCTTATCTGTCCTTTTTCAAAATCAAATCTTGCCACGTCTTTCCCCAAAATTTTCTAAATGATTTAAATCAATTGGGATCACAAATCTCAATTGGTTTGAAATTTTTGATCGGGGGAGAGATCGTGATTTAAATCTCAAATCAGTTTTAATGGAATTGGTTTTAGTCCTTCAAAGACACTCCTGCCTCCATGTGCCAAACGATTTCAATATACATAATGCACATGTTGAGAGGGAGCATTTATCCAAAAACTAGATGAGTTTTTAAATCAGGCACATTTTCTCCCATGTTTTCTAAACCTTATTAAATCACTTAGGATCCAAAATCTCAAAGGGTTTGATATTTTTGATCGGGGGAGAATTTGTGATTTAATAATGAAATTTGACAAAAGATGATCGTTTTGATTCAAGTGTGCATATTGCTCTCCCATATGTGTTAAATACTTTCGAATCTCGAAGCACATATTGAGGGGGAGCATTTCAAAAGAAATGGTTTTTGTGATCGTGGATGTGCTTCAAAAGAACTCTTTCCTCTATGTGATAAAATGATTTCAAATATCCTATGCACATATTGAGAGGGAGAATTTACCAAAGAAAATCAAATGGCTTTTTCCATGGAAATTGTGATCAAGAATTTATTTCAAAAGAACTCTTGCCTCCATGTGCTAAACAATTTCAATATCTTATGCACATGTTGAGGGGGAGCATTTCTAAAAGATCAAAAACAATTAAGGTACAAAATGTTTTGATCTTATATCACAAGTACCTTGATTGATTTTCCAAATGATTTTTTAATTGGTTTCAAGGAAGAATGAACAATACCAAAAGACCGACCAATTTACTTTATACATGGTGTTATAAGGATGGTTAGGTTAGGTATTCGTTCCCACGATCCCCCAAATCCTGAGGGATCTACCCAGGGACAATCCACTAGATAGTGTAGAGTCCTTAGGTATGATGAAAAAAAGGAGAAATGTGAGATATGGGAAGAGTGCGGACTGAGATAGAGCTAGAACTGGAATAAACCCAACAAGGTTCTAGTTATGAAGTCTTGGTAAGCACTGAAGGGGTTGAAGAATGAAAAAGAAATGAATGTGAAAAAGGGTGAAAAGAAATAACCCTCAAATAATTCAACCTTAGGGCAGTGATTCGTGCGAAACCGTCAAGTCAAAACAGACTTAAAACAGCTCAGACACAAATACAATGAAGTCCAGGAGAATATAGAGAATTCCCGGGTCGTTATGTCCCACGGAGACTCAATGGTGTGCAAGCACTAGATCAGACGATAGAATGATCACTAATGATAGTGATCAGAAAAGATTAGGATTTGAATATTACACTACTGAAAAAGGAAATAAATAAAAGCGACTTAAATGCAAATTAAGAAAATTAAAAAGATAAAATCTATTAAATAAACGCTATCACTATTTTTACAATGATGAACGTTTTAAAAATTAAAACTTACGTTTAAATTAAAAACTACGTAACCGTACAAAATAAAAAAATAAAACAAGGAGGAAAATACCTACGGATATGAAAAATACATTTTTACAATCCTAATTATATAAGAAAATTATCAGAAAAGGAAAATTATTTTTAAAACTATTTAATTAATTATTATTAATTAAAAACTATTTTAAACTATTTAATAATACTCTAAAATAAAAGAAAATATGAAATAAGGCTAGAAAAATAAAATTAAGACTTAGGAAAATCTAAAATATTATAAAACTAATTTTAAAACTGAAAAGATATTTTTAAGACTTTTTATGTATTTATTATTAATTTAAAACTATTTAAAACTAATTTAAATTATTAAAAATACCAAATAAAAGGAGAAAAATAGGGAAAAATACTTTTTAAGCTTTTTACATTTATCTAAACTTAAGAAAAATGAAAAATCATTTTTTTGAAACTTTTCTTAATTATTTGTATTTAAAGCTAATTAAAAAGGATTAAAAACTAATTTAAATTCAGAAAAATAGCAAAACAACTTAGAAAAATCTGAAAATTTCAGGAAAACTCTAAAATAATATTAGGAAGCTGAGAAAAATGGAAAAACAGGGGCTTGTTTGGAGGATTAAGGATCTGATTAGGAAGTGCTTATTGAAATAAGCTCTTGAATAAGCAAATGCAATCCAAAAGGCACCAAACTGAAAGGGAAGTTGCTATAAGCTAAAATGACCAAAATGAAATGAGAAACAACTATCCTACACTTCTAAATCACAAGCTCAAAGGATTTGATGAGATGAGCTTATGTATGCAAAAAGTGGAAGGTTCCTACTTTGGACCAAGAAATAAGCACAAGAATAAGCTATAAACTGAGAACTAAAAACTGGATCTCAAAATAGACCTGGGCAAGAACCTATAGACCAAAAACCAGCCCTTGCCAAGCTCAAATGAGCTCTGTTCACCAACTGCAAGAACTGAGAAAATCTCAGCATTCACTGAAACAGTGAGCAGGGATGGACCAAAAGTACAAGCCTGTTTGGAGCTTAAAGAAAAATCACAAAAATATAATAAAATGTACATAAGAAAATAGATCAGTAGGGCTTTTTAAAAAACACAAGTTTCATAGAAAATGACTCAGAAATGAGCTTGATAAAAATCCTTCTATCTAGCTGAAAAACAGATTTTTTACCACTTTTTGACTTTTTGACAAAACTAAAAGTTTGACTTTCTTGAGGTTTGATCTTGATTTAAGGCCTGGAAATGATGTTACTGGTTGAATGAAACCTACTGCAAGCTAAATATATGATATCTTAACACAAAATAGACTTTTGTTCTTGCAAAAAGTCCAACAGTGGACTGTTATTATAGATAAGAGAGATTTTTGACTTTTGAGATTAAAAGGCACAAGGTATTGACAAATATGAGCTTAAATATGCTACATAAACATGAACCAACAAATGTTATCTACTGAGCAAGCTTAAAAGACAGATAAATCAGCACAACCAAACACTACCTTAAAACATGTTTAGCAACTAAAATTGAGATTACCACTGATCCATACTGATTTCTGATACTCTAAGTTTATATGACTTAAATAAAACTATGTGAACAAGTGTACACTAATGATGATCACAGAAACTCAAACAAGCAAAATATGCAAAGTAGCTTGAAAAGTAAAAATCTAGAAACTTACTCACTGAGTCCAAATGATGTCACAGCTAAACTGCACCCAAATCCTACTCTAATCTAACTTATTTCACCCCATAACACCACTGCATCAACCCAACATCCATCATCATTGCCAAATGCACCTCAGTTGACTTTTGTTGACCATGCATGAGAATTGTTTGAAACTGATGTATGAACTTATCAAAAGCTATGAAAAGCTTGATTAAACTTGTTTGAATGAGAAATTATGCTATTGAAAGCTTAAGTATAAGAGCATGAGATTGAAATTCTCCACAGTAAACACAAAAACAAAGATTTTAACCAAACTTTAAAATTAATTCTTGAAACAGATTACAAAGATAACAAACTTGAGTTTTAAACATAAAAACAAGAGATTACATAATTTTAAGCTAAGCTAATACATAATTAAAAAAAAACGACATTAAGAAAAATTTTAAACTACTAACTACTCCCGATTTTTGCTTCACTCTTCCCTTTTTATAGTCCCACTTGACTTCTTCTCTCTTTCTCTGCAAATCCCATCAAAAATCCTTGGCCCTTGGATGTTTTAAAGTTATCTTGGCCATCCATTGCTTTTTGGCGGGAAAAGAGAATTTGACAGCTAGAGTGAGGTTGAGTGAGGTGGAGGGATTTCATTTAATGGTTTTTGTTTTGTGTTGATGTGGAGGGGACAGGAAGGTGAGAATTGAGGTGGAAGGATGGTGTAGAGGAGTGATTTCAGTGGATGGGGAAGAAAGTCTTGGCGGGTAGCTGAAGTGTTTGACTGGATGGGTAGTTTGATGACCGGGTTTGGGGGTTGGGTGACCGGGTTGGATATTGGACCGGTTGGTTAGTAACGGGTTAAAGGGGGTGTTGGGCTTAGTTTATTTTGGGCCAAAGGATAATACAAGGGTCCATTTGGTATAAGTAATAATCACAAGGACCATAAGTGTAAATTCTGCATGACCAAGGACCAATTCTGCCATATTGCAAAGTTGTTTCAAAGGACCACAAGTGACAAGTTTTAATATTATAAGGACCAAACTTGCAATTTTCAAATTTCAAGGACCATTTATGACATTTTTCAAACTTGAGGGACCAAAGTTGTAATTTTGCAATTTTACATTTCAAAGGTTTGTTTTGACAACTTTTGAATCCCATGGACCTTAAATGATATTTTTCTTAATTTTGATTTACCAGGGACTGTTTTTGACAATTTTTGAAACTTGGGGGACTAAAACTGCCAATTTTGCAAATTTGATACGTTTTTTCATCTGATTTTGATTTTTTTGCATTTAAAACACATAAAACACTGATTTGTGATATTTTGATCATTTTGATGTGTTTCTGAGTGTTTTCAGATGATTTTGCAGTTTATACAGTACAAAAATGATGAGTATTTGGACACTCATCAATCCCCCACACTGAGATATTGCTAGTCCCTAGCAATGATTTGAGAAAACTTGATGGATTTTATCTCTTTACCAAAAGCCATCACTTCGGGAGTAGCCAATTGTTTTGATTCAAGTAAGAATCTTGGTACAACGATAACCAGATGATTTATTGGCAAATCATAAACCATATAACGGATTTGATGTGTCTTTACCGAAGCCGTACCTTCGGACTAGCCAACTCTCAGATAAATTATCAGAATTATCTTTGGTGAGCTGAATACCAATTATGGATTTTCCACTGCCTTTACCACAAGCCATAACCTTGCGGGCTAGCCAACTCATTATCTTTTGAGGATGATGGGGAGTTGAGGAACCATACAATTTTGGGCAAATTGCAAGCCATATAAACGGATTTGAGAAATCTTTACCAAGAGCCGTTTGCTCTGTTCGATTAGCCAATCCTTTTGTCTTACGCAGACATGGCGATCGATAACCAAATGAGTAAGTGTAACACTTACTCCAAAAAAAAAAAATTTGGCCAAAAACGGGGAATGGGTAGATAAATATGATAAAATTCGTGAGAATCCCCACACTTAGAAATGAATATTGCCCTCAATATTCAAAGTACCGGCGGTTATGCCGAAACAAAGAACGTAAAAGGGAAATACTACGGCCATATTATTATGAAAGAGATTTTTTTTGAATTACATGTGGGGCAACCCCCCCCCCACACTAGGGTGGTAGAAAATAGAAAGAAGACAGAAATATGGGTGAAAACCCATATAGTGAGTGCTACTGTTTTTGATTTCCGAGTCGCTAGCTTGACTCGACCCCGAATTAATTTGTTCATGGGGAAGCAAAGTGGAAGAAACAGTCTCCATCGGACTTTCATTCAAGATGTTTGGATAAACATTGAAGTACGTGAAAGTTCCACACCGATGAGATATAGAGAGAAAGACCCGGCTCACAAATGATAAATGAAAATGCCAGGGTCAAAGATAGTGTCCTCACTCCGAAGGAGGAAGAAGAGAGGAAGTCACCGGGTAGGTGAAGAAAAGAAGGAGAATTATGATAATGATCATGACTAACTCCTCATTATCAGAATGGGAATTCATGATTTTTGGATCATGAATCTCATTAGTGAGGATAAAATCATCATCACATGATGGAGGAGAGAAGATAGAATACAGAGGTGGGACAAGTGGTGTGCTCTGAGAGCTAGCAATTTCCACCACTTCCGTGATGGTCTCTGATCGGAATCCGACATTTCATCGAAGAGAGGATTTACTTCGCAAAAAGTATAGTCATTATTAAATTCAAAAAGAGGATTTGAGAAAATCCCGAAGTAACCCTCGAAATGTCGAGAGAATCACAAACATGCAAATCCCAATCACTATCAGATATATCCTCAGACTCACTTGGGATTGGGACAAGATCCTCAACACTTGATGATTCCGTTTCCGAAATAGTGCTGAGATGATCATCCTCCATTATGAGAGAGTCTTCGGAATCAAAGAATTTCAAAGAAATAGGATCATCGACCTCTTCCAAAAGAGATTCACTTCTCTCAACCGGCGTGAGTGAAGGGGAAGAGTCGGAAATGAAAGGCTCAGAAATGGGAGTGGGATTGCCACTCGGAGTCGTAGATTCCTCATCAAAATCATCGTCGTCGTCGTCGTCATAATCGTACACGAGAGGTTTCCAATATTGGGAGCTTACTCTAGTCTGTTCTTTCTTCAAAGATACGTTTTCTGACGAGTCTCTTCTTTAAGCAATTCTTTTAAATCTTTGAGTGTATCGAGACAATTTTGGAGAAGTTCTTGAGGAATTTGCAGAGGTTGTGTTTGAATCGTTTGGTACTGTGGAGGTTGGTCATGATAAGAGTAGTCATAATTGTTACAAGGATTATGCTCATAGACAAGCATGTTCCCCGTTTGACACTCAAAACTCGGGTGAGGACCTCCACAATACTCACAGTAGTTAGAAAAGTCCGGGTGTGTGGTGGGTAGTTGGAAAAGTTTGAGGAGTCGTTAAATGAGTTCGGATTAGGATCATAATCAAATGAATTCCTCGAACCACAAACAAACAACTCCGTTTTGAATATCATTACCACACACTGTACACACGCTACACCATGCGATGGGTGAACCATAAAGAGGCTCACCACAACCGACACAAGGAATAAACGATTCCATGAGAATAGGAGAAGGTAGAATCAAATGGATAGAGGGTAAAGGAATAAAGAATCAAAAAGGGTAAGAGGGTAAAGAGGAATATTTTTGGCATTTTTGAAAAACATGATGATAAAAACAAAGAATGATAAAAACTTTTTACAAATGGTGGGATATGTGCAAGAATGGGTCTGAAAAAGGCTACACACACGCTAAAGCCTCCCCGGCAGCGGCGCCAAAATTTGATTCGTGCGAAACCGTCAAGTCAAAACAGACTTAAAACAGCTCAGACACAAATACAATGAAGTCCAGGAGAATATAGAGAATTCCCGGGTCGTTATGTCCCACGGAGACTCAATGGTGTGCAAGCACTAGATCAGACGATAGAATGATCACTAATGATAGTGATCAGAAAAGATTAGGATTTGAATATTACACTACTGAAAAAGGAAATAAATAAAAGCGACTTAAATGCAAATTAAGAAAATTAAAAAGATAAAATCTATTAAATAAACGCTATCACTATTTTTACAATGATGAACGTTTTAAAAATTAAAACTTACGTTTAAATTAAAAACTACGTAACCGTACAAAATAAAACGTGAAAATAAAGGAGGAAAATACCTACGAATATGAAAAATACATTTTTACAATCCTAATTATATAAGAAAATTATCAGAAAAGGAAAATTATTTTTAAAACTATTTAATTAATTATTATTAATTAAAAACTATTTTAAACTATTTAATAATACTCTAAAATAAAAGAAAATATGAAATAAGGCTAGAAAAATAAAATTAAGACTTAGGAAAATCTAAAATATTATAAAACTAATTTTAAAACTGAAAAGATATTTTTTTGACTTTTTATGTATTTATTATTAATTTAAAACTATTTAAAACTAATTTAAATTATTAAAAATACCAAATAAAAGGAGAAAAATAGGGAAAATACTTTTAAGCTTTTACATTTATCTAAACTTAAGAAAATGAAAATCATTTTTTTGAGACTTTTCTTAATTATTTGTATTTAAAGCTAATTAAAAAGGATTAAAAACTAATTTAAATTCAGAAAAATAGCAAAACAACTTAGAAAAATCTGAAAATTTCAGGAAAACTCTAAAATAATATTAGGAAGCTGAGAAAAATGGAAAAACAGGGGCTTGTTTGGAGGATTAAGGATCTGATTAGGAAGTGCTTATTGAAATAAGCTCTTGAATAAGCAAATGCAATCCAAAAGGCACCAAACTGAAAGGGAAGTTGCTATAAGCTAAAATGACCAAAATGAAATGAGAAACAACTATCCTACACTTCTAAATCACAAGCTCAAAGGATTTGATGAGATGAGCTTATGTATGCGTAAAAACGTGGAGAAGGTTCCTACTTTGGACCAAGAAATAAGCACAAGAATAAGCTATAAACTGAGAACTAAAAACTGGATCTCAAAATAGACCTGGGCAAGAACCTATAGACCAAAAACCAGCCCTTGCCAAGCTCAAATGAGCTCTGTCACCAACTCAAGCAAGAACTGAGAAAATCTCAGATTCACCTAAACAAAGGGAGACAGGCGATTGGACCAAAAGTACAAGCCTGTTTGGAGCTTAAAGAAAAATCACAAAAATATAATAAAATGTACATAAGAAAATAGATCAGTAGGGCTTTTAAAAAACACAAGTTTCATAGAAAATGACTCAGAAATGAGCTTGATAAAAATCCTTCTATCTAGCTGAAAAATGATTTTTACCACTTTTTGACTTTTTGACAAAACTAAAAGTTTGACTTTCTTGAGGTTTGATCTTGATTTAAGGCCTGGAAATGATGTTACTGGTTGAATGAAACCTACTGCAAGCTAAATATATGATATCTTAACACAAAATAGACTTTTGTTCTTGCAAAAAGTCCAACAGGGGCGGTTATTATGATAAGAGAGATTTTTGACTTTTGAGATTAAAAGGCACAAGGTATTGACAAATATGAGCTTAAATATGCTACATAAACATGAACCAACAAATGTTATCTACTGAGCAAGCTTAAAAGACAGATAAATCAGCACAACCAAACACTACCTTAAAACATGTTTAGCAACTAAAATTGAGATTACCACTGATCCATACTGATTTCTTGATTACTCTAAGTTTATATGACCTAAATAAAACTATGTGAACAAGTGTACACTAATGATGATCACAGAAACTCAAACAAGCAAAATATGCAAAGTAGCTTGAAAAGTAAAAATCTAGAAACTTACTCACTTGAGTCCAGCTGATGTCACAGCTAAACCGCACCCAAATCCTACTCTAATCTAACTTATTTCACCCCATAACACCATCAGATCAACCCAACATCCATCATCATTGCCAAATGCACCTCGCTTGACTTTTGTTGACCATGCATGAGAATTGTTTGAAATCGATGTATGAACTTATCAAAAGCTATGAAAAGCTTGATTAAACTTGTTTGAATGAGAAATTATGCTATTGAAAGCTTAAGTATAAGAGCATGAGATTGAAATTCTCCACAAGAAACAAAAACAAAGATTTTAACCAAACTTTAAAATTAATTCTTGAAACAGACACAAAGATAACAAACTTGAGTTTTAAACATAAAAACAAGAGATTACATAATTTTAAGCTAAGCTAATACATAATTAAAAAAAAACGACATTAAGAAAAATTTTAAACTACTAACTACTCCCGATTTTTGCTTCACTCTTCCCTTTTTATAGTCCCACTTGACTTCTTTCTCTCTGAAATCCCATCAAAAATCCTTGGCCCTTGGATGTTTTAAAGTTATCTTGGCCATCCATTGCTTTTGGCGGAAAAGAGAATATTGAAAGCTAGAGTGAGGTTGAGTGAGGTGGAGGGGTTTCATTTAATGGTTTTTGTTTTGTGTTGATGTGGAGGGACGGAAGGTGAGAATTGAGGTGGAAGGATGGTGTAGAGAGTGATTTCGTGGATTGGGGGAAGAAAGTCTTGGCTGTAGCTGAAAGTGTTTGACTATGGGTAGTTTGATGACCGGTTGGGGTTGGGTGACCGTTGATATTGGACCGGTTGGGTTAGTAACGGGTTAAAGGGGGTGTTGGGCTTAGTTTATTTTGGGCCAAAGGATAATACAAGGGTCCATTTGGTATAAGTAATAATCACAAGGACCATAAGTGTAAATTTTGCATGACCAAGGACCACCATATGCAAAGTTGTTTCAAAGGACCACAAGTGACAAGTTTTAATATTATAAGGACCAAACTTGCAATTTTCAAATTTCAAGGACCATTTATGACATTTTTCAAACTTGAGGGACCAAAGTTGTAATTTTGCAATTTTACATTTCAAAGGTTTGTTTTGACAACTTTTGAATCCCATGGACCTTAAATGATATTTTTCTTAATTTTGATTTACAGGGTGACCATTTTTGACAATTTTGAAACTTGGGGACTAAAACCGCCAATTTTGCAAATTTGATACTTTTTCATCTGATTTTGATATTTTTGCATTTAAAACACATAAAACACTGATTTGTGATATTTTCATCATTTTGATGTGTTTCAGTGGTTTTCGAGATGATTTTGCAGCTTTATATACAGACAAAAATGATGAGTATTTACACACTCATCAATCCCCACACTAAGATATTGCTAGTCCCTAGCAATGATTTGAGAAAACTTGATGGATTTTATCTCTTTACCAAAAGCCATCACTCTCGAGTAGCCAATTGTTTTGATTCAAGTAAGAACCTTGGTACAACGATAACCAGATGATTTATTGGCAAATCATAAACCATATAACGGATTTGATGTGTCTTTACCGTAAGCCGCACTTTCCGACTAGCCAACTCTTAGATAAATTATAATTATCTTTGGTGAAATGAATACCAATTATGGTTTTTCCACCGCCTTTACCACAAGCCATAACCTTGCGGGCTAGCCAACTCATTATCTTTTGAGGATGATGGGGAGCTGAGGAACCATACAATTTTTGGCAAATTGCAAGCCATATAAACGGATTTGAGAAATCTTTACCAAGAGCCGTTTGCTCCTGGATTAGCTAATCCTTTTGTCTTACGCATATGGATCGATAACCAAATGAGTAAGTGTAGAACACTTACTCCAAAAAAAAAAAATTTTTTTGGCCAAAAACGGGAATGGGTAGATAAATATGATAAAATTCGTGAGAATTCTCCCCCACACTTAGAAATGAATATTGCCCTCAATATTCAAAGTACCGGCTGTTATGCCTAAAACAAAGAACGTGAAAAGGAAATACTACGCCATATTATTATGAAAGAGATTTTTGAATTACATGTGGGCAACCCCCACACTAAGTGGTAGAAAATGTAGAAAGACGTAAATATGGGTGAAAACCCATATAGTGAAGTGCTATGTTTTTGATTTCCGAAGTCGCTAGCTTGACTTAACGAATTAATTTGTTCATGGGGAAGCAAAGTGGAAGAATGCTTCCATCGGACTTTCATTCAAGATGTTGGATAAACATGAAGTATGCGGAAAGTTCCACACACCGGCGAGATATAGAGAAAGACCGCTCACAAATGATAAATGAAAATGCCGTGGTCAAAGATAGTGTCCTCAACTCCAAGGAGTGAAGAAGAGAGGAAGTCACCGGTAGAAGAAAAGAAGGAGAATTATGATAATGATCATGACTAACTCCTCATTATCAGAATGGGAATTCATGATTTTTGGATCATGAATCTCATTAGTGAGGATAAAATCATCATCACATGATGGAGGAGAGAAGATAGAATACAGAGGTGGGACAAGTGGTGTGCTCTGAGAGCTAGCAATTTCCACCACTTCCTGATGGTCTCGTAGACGGAATCGCACATTTCATCAAGAGGATTTACTTCGCAAAAAGTATAGTCATTATTAAACAAAAAAGAGGATTTGAGAAAATCCCTAAGTAACCTCGAAATGTCGAGAGAATCACAAACATGCAAATCCCAATCACTATCATATATCCTCGGACTCACTTGGGATTGGGACAAGATCCTCAACACTTGATGATTCCGTTTCTGAAATAGTGCTGAGATGATCATCCTCCATTATGAGAGAGTCTTCTAATCAAAGAATTTCAAAGAAATAGGATCATCGACCTCTTCCAAAAGAGATTCACTTCAACCGGGTGAGTGAAGGGGAAGAGTCGGAAATGAAAGGCTCGAAATGGGGAGGGATTGCCACTCTGAGTCGTGAGATTCCTCATCAAAATCATCGCCGAAGATCGGTCATAATCGCATACCGAGAGGTTTCCAATATTGGGAGCTTACTCTAGCTGCTTGTTCTTCAAGATGGTGGTGGAGGTGTAATGTCACTCGCCGGAAGTTGGCTGGAACTTGGCAGGAAAGGTGGCGGCAATGGTGGTGTTTTTAGGGTTAGGGTTTTTAATTTTGGAAGAGAGAGAGAGTAAAGAGAGAAAGTGGGTGTGTGTGTGTGTTTTTAGTGAGAGAAACTGGAAGTAAAAAATGAGGAAGAGTGGGGGTTTATATATTTTGGAGGGAGGGACCAAATAATAATTATTTTGAGGATGAGGGGCGCCGGCTAGGGAGAAAGAGGAGGGGTCGGGGTCGTCATTTTTCCTAAACTATCTCGTTTACCCATTCCCGAGCTCATATATTGTCCCACGAGTATCCCACGACGTTCATTCGACTATATATTATCGTTATAAATGTTTTTCCACGAGTTTTGACTATTTATTTTTCAAGTTTTGAGTTACGGACTAAAAGTTACATTATTTCTCGTTTTAGGCTTTTATAGTGTCGAATCGAATAGTGTCTATAAAAAAGAGTTAAAACTCACACGATAACTCATCCAATAATAAATTAAATCATAAAAACCAATAAACGATATAAAATCAAGTCATGGTCGATGAAAATAGTGGTAAAGGCAAAAGCTCGGTTTAGTTTAACGTAATGCGGTTACCTAAAATAGACTCCCTAAATTGCCAGTTGTCACACATTAGCTCCAATGCTCGTAATTTACATGAAATTAAAATATAGAAAAAAACAAGCGTAAATCCATATAAATGATATAAAATACGAGCATTATCAGGGGAAATTGACACTTAATATTCAGGATTATTTGATGTTATCAAATATCCCCCCATTGAACTCTACTTGCCCTCAAGGAGACATTATTAGATAGATTCCTCAAAAGATATCTCCCATTACCTGGAAAATATAAGTTTACAAATCCCTTATGCTAGAATAAAACAAAGCCGAACACCTCACGGAATGGGAACAAAACACTCAAATCTCTCAACTATTCTAATTTTCAATTTTGGGGTGATCACTCAACGCACAGTCATAGCATGTATTCTATCATAAGCTTGGCGGTTACACAAATCTCCACCACTAGAGTTAAGGGCTAACCAATTCTCGAAGGCAATATAGGTAGACACGATAAAGGTTAAGGGTGAGTCGTCATTACTAACATGTCACGGCGAAGTGGACAAAATCAATGATACATGACCAAATCCATGGCCAAGACACCAAAGATTGATCGTTGCATCACCTAGACACGCTTCATGACTAAAGAGTAGGATAAGACATGGGATAAAATTTATTTTAAAATAAAATCAAGCAAATAGTCTAAATCTATATGTAACCACCAGTAAATCTCGCCTCGTATTAAATTAATATAATATCCTAACGAAAGGATACTTATCATTTTTCTACGTACAATTTTTTTTTCTTTTCAAACATTATAAATTTATTTGGTCACAACCTCTAGCTAATGTGACGTAACTCACATTATCAAACATCCTTATATGTTAAACTATAAAAGTTTTCAACTTTTATTTACCACTTTACGCTATTCGTTAACATACGATTTTTAACCGTACAAACTAAACGGTTGTTATTTATTAGAGTTTCACGAAGCCTTAATTTATTTTAACTATGATTTTACACAACTAAATCATAAATACTAAAGTACAACATTTTATACCTAGTGTACAAGTTTTTAAAGCACGAAAACCTAACTTTACTTTATTTCCCGTTACAAGACCTAACTTACCATTCTATGATTTTATGTAAATAAAATTACAAACCCTAATCAATATGTACATGATTTTTATAAAAATAGAAATGTACAAGTCTTTCAAGCACATGCACAAGTCCTTAATGCATAGAAACTAAATATTAATATAAATCTCATTATAAACCTTAGTGTACCTATTATACAACACATAATACAAATCTTTAATGCACAAGCCTTAAATTAGATTTTATTATAATTTACAAACTCAAAGTACAAGTCCCTAATGCTTGTGGTACAAGTACTTAATGCATGGAACTAAAGTCTATACTTTTCATAAACCTAACTAAACTAACTTAAAACTAGTTACAAACCAACTAAACCCTCTCTAGGCTCAAATTAAACCACATCATCATGTCTCTTTTAATTTTCTACAACAAATCAAACTTGTCAAGATTCCATGTGGTACTTCCTAACCCATTTGATTTAAATAGAGCAAAACAAGTAAATGTGTTCTTTGTAAAAACTATTTAAATCAACTACTTAAAATATGAACATAAATTAGACACATCACCCTTCCTCTTCTACCCTTGGTTAAAAATGGTGATACATGTTGTCTTTTGAACCACATGAGCCAACAACATAGTGCATGGACATATTGAGAACACTATGCTCCATGTCCTCTTGGACAAGTATCCCTAGTTGTAGCCATACATTGCATACAAACCCAAATTCCTTCTCCTGTATAAATCGATCACACTTTTCTTTTTTTCTCTCATCACTAATCGAAACACACAATACACAAATACCCCATTATAATCTGATCTTAAGTTCCAAGGTGAAGTAAAGGAAGGGTACATTAGAGCATAGGAGGAGGAAAAGAGTCTTGTTCCATTTAGAAGCCAATCTATCCTCATTTTGTTCTAGTCGAATCCCAAGTTTGTAAGTCTATTAAACTCATTAAATTTCGTTATCACTTTTAATATCAAGTGTATACTGTTAAAAAGGAGTTTATAAGGAAAATGTAGCAATTTGAATCACCTAAAACGAGTACACGAGTCAAAAGATACGGTCTAACGAAGTTTACTAAAATCTGTCCAAACCCTTCTGTGGACAGAAGGGTCGGGCACAAAATTCAAGGCATTTCTGGTCCGTTTCATCAAAAAGTTAAAACACGAAAGTTGTCTGGAACGACGTTTTCTTCGAACACTTCAAAGCTCGGGTCCGGAAAGTGTAAAACGAAGTCTAAATTTAGCCAAAACCGTAACAGGTGTCATATAAATCCCAAGCACCACTTGTCAAAAACGCTCCAAACACCCCTTTTTAATAATTATTTTCTCCTAAACCGAGCATCCATAAAATAAACGGCTTAAGCCATTTTAAAGAGGGGTACAACTATGTTTCTAAAACACCAAGAACGTTGTAAAAATCTCTCATTGTTTCCTTTTTATTTGAGCCTCTTTTGGGCTTGTCGAGTTTAAAAACAAACACCTTCCTTATTGAAAAACGACCCAACCTCCTCACTTTGAAAAATTATTGCGACTGAACCATAAAAGATTAGAACTTCGAATCTGAACCATTAGAAACACCACCTAGAAAATATTTGAAAGGATCAAGAATGTCGTAAAAATCTCGCAAGGCCTCGTCTTTATTAATTTCACTTTTAGGCCTTTCGTGACAAAACCAAACGTACCCTTTTTAATTCTTTTAAAAGCCATAAGCCAAAATATAAGCTAATAAGCTGTTTTCAACTTATTTTCAAACTTATAATAACTTATTTTAGTAAGTCGTAACCAGCCATGTCTTTTCTAAATAAAAACGCAACAAAAATGAATAAATGACTATGTATATAAAGTCGAATAGCGCTTAAGGGTAATTATTGTCAAAACTCTATATTTCTTTTATAACAAGGACTAAATTGTAATCAACATGAGACATAGGAGTATAAATTGTCATTTTCAAAACTAAAGGGTAGAAACTGTCATTTCACCAAAGTTGAGGGGTAAAAGTTGTCATTTTAAGAAAGTTCGAGGGTATAAATTGTCATTTTATGAAAGTTCAAGGGTAAAAGTTATCATTTTATGAAATTTTGAGGGTATAAATTGTCATTTTATGAAATTTCAAAGGTATAAATTGTCATTTTAAGAAAGTTTGAGGGTATTAATTGTCAATACTTAAATCTATAAGGGTATAAAGTGTACCACTTTCATGTTTTCTCGAGAATATGTTTTAAACTCGTTTTGGCTCGGTTTTGATAAAACTCAACACACGAAATATTTTCACAAACACATTTGAACAAATCAAACTTATAAATACTAACGTTAGCATAATCAATCGGCTATAAACCTTATCTTTTATCCTTTCTCGTTAAACCTTTCCGCGTTATACAAATTTTCACTCAAAGGATTCAATATATAATTATCGACACTTCACCATTACTATAAACTTTTCCAACAATCTATTCATCGTATGAATACTAAATCTAAAGTCGTGAACATAAACAAGCATACTGAAACTTGACATGTCAACTCAGGTCACGTGTCGGAGCCATTTACCATTTCACTTTGAATTAACTTTTGACATCAATCAGATTTCCATCCAAGGTGAGTTCATGGCCCCTACCTTTACTTGCTTTTAAACTGTTTTGGGGGAGATGCATGCTTAACTACTCGTTTTTACAAGTACTCTAAAGCTTTTACATACTTCTATGAGTTCATAATCATACTTTATACGTTTTGCTACAAACCTAAACACAAGTACTATTTGTATGCGATCATGATTGTTATTGCCTAAGTTATACACTATTGCCACTAAAAGTCCCTCTATCATGAGCCATTAATCACTTGCCAGTGAACATGAACATAGTGAATAGATTTATTGGCAGTTGACGCCCTACTTGTGTTGCTGGATAAGTAGCCAAGTGCACTTTATTTGAGAACCCCATAGGAAGTTGGCAAACTCCTACCCGAGGGCCTTGTTACTTACATCATCTCTATGATGTCAGTAACTTACATCATTAGTTCATTACTATGATGTCGTACTGTTAAGGTTTACGTATCATGAGGCTTAGAGCAATAATAGGTACTGCAATGATACTAATGCTGCAGTACAACAACATGACCCAACCTTGAAACTTGTGTTCAAATGATTACTAAACAAACGAACTATGGGTATATAACAACGTAGCCCACTACTTATGTAACACCCCCAAAATTATCGCAGCGGAAGATTGTGTCACTAGGATATTACTTCATAGTTCACAGAACAAGTTAAAGAAAACGACTCTAAATGAGATGTTTTGAAATAAATTATCATTCGATTAAAATATCAGAGTTTACAAAAAGTGATCCGACAAGTTTGTACAATCATAAAAAGTACAACATAAAAGTTGTAAGGTTTTTCGAATGATAATATATGCATCATCTTCAAAATATTTTTTGTGCGCCTTCACATGCCATGCCAGCCAATTCCTTTCGAACCTGGGATAACATGCTAAAAAGTGTCAACATAAAGGTTGAGTGATTTCATAGGTTTGTAAGCAAAACAGTTGATCACAAGATATCAAGTTTATGAAAGTAGTGGGCTACGTTGTTATACGCCCATAGTGCGTTTGATTGCCAAACCGGTCAATACAAACGATAGAAATTACATAGGTTTGAAAACAGTAGTGGACAATATAGTTTGTAGTATAATTGAAATGTGTACAATTATCTTCTTGATAGTTATTATTGCATTAAGCCCGTGGCACTCACGACTGACTGTTGTATATATATATATATATATATATATATATATATATATATATATATATATATATATATATATATATATATATATATATATATATATATATATATATATATATATATATAACTTGCCCCGGGTAGGTATTTTGCCCTATACCTAGATAATCTTCAAATAATGTGCGTTTGGTTACCGATCCAGCTAACACAAACGGGATTCGTCAATCCCGATAGGCCTTTCCACAATACTTGCGCTCACTCCTAGTGATTAGTGGTCCATGATGTTGGGGACTTTTAGCATAAACAACTTAGGCATGCAATAATACAGTCAAGGCATTCAGTTTGCAAGTAATTGTGCATAATCAAAACAGTAGCATGTAATAAAAATAGTAGCATGTATCTCCCCCAAAAGAGTTTATAAAAGAGTTAAACAAAAGCTGGGGCTATGAAACTCACTGTAGTGATCAGCAGCGGAGTGTAACGATATATTGTATGTCAACAATAGAGTATGGCAGGACCACGATCTTTAACGATTACCTACGAAAGCATAGTATTCGCGTTTTAGTATAGTGTATGATATAAGTGTACAAGTATATGTAGTTTGTTGTAGAAAAAGTCATTCTGAGCAACTTTCGTGTTTTACACTTTTGCTGATTCGGACCAGAAAAGGGTCAAAATCGTGATTTAAAATCGTATAAGCAAGCTTTTATTCCAGCACCATATTTTTATACAGTAAAACTTAACTAGGCATAACTTTTTAACCACAAGTCCTTTTTAAGTGATTCAAAAGCCCAAGTTTTAGTTTTTACTTCTTCTAACATCTTCTTAAGCTTAAGCAAGTCCAAAGTCCAAAGTTTAATTATATCAATAGTATAATTACAAGTATATACTCATCGGGAGGAGTTATGGGGTGCGCCACCCGGCAAAACGACCATAAGACATAGCTCTACAAACCTATCTTATTAAATTAACCTCAAAGTTTACTGAGATGATCATTTTAATCAATCTTTAGGATTGTTCCTAGGACTTGTCTTAGCTTGTTTTCATGGTCACAACCTCATGTACAACATCAATCATGCCATATTACATATACTACTTATATCAGATTACTTCAAATAATTATAGATATTATTACAACCATATTGAATGACAAGAAAAAAAATCAAATCTTACAAGGATTAGGATGACAAGTTGCTAGTACCACAAGGATAACAACTACAATCAAACTTAACCCTCCTAGTATTTAACCCTCTCTTGAATCTTCAACCCAAGTCTTGTAAATCTTTATGTGAACCTTGTAAATACCCATTTATCTCAGCCCCTAAACACCTTACATATCTCCAAATTCAGCCATGGGATCACCAAAAACAATGCTTGGACTTTGTAGTGCTCACTTAGGCCTTCATCTTTTGTATATAAACTTGTAGCTAAAAAATCAAGATCATGGTGGTTTGATGGTTTAAGGTGTACGGTGGGATAGGAGAGCCAAAGAGATATTTGCTTACTTTCTTATCCAAGAAGATATGAATGTGAGTAATTTATGTAAAGGTGAGAAAGTTATGTGTCTAATTATGAGATAGCAAGCATAAGTAAGAGCTATGTGGCTTTTGTGTTAGCTTATGCACGCCACCTCTAGCATGAGGTGGTGAATGTGTGTATTATTTGTGATGAGCATGGATTTACGAGGTGTAGTTTGGTCCCGGTAATTGCTAATGTTAAGCCTTTAAGTCACGAAACTTAAAACCGGGCAACATAAAAATGTAATACTTACAAAAATGTCTAAACTTATCAATATACTCTAACTAGATATATTGAATTTGTGATAAGTCTCATAGGGTGCGTCTATGTTGTTAAAACCTAATAACGTAGGTTCGAACACGCGTATTACATAAAGGGTAAAATGTTTACGTAAAAATGACAAATTGGCAATAGTTCATTTGAAATATGACTATTAGTGAATATAAAGTATTTTGAACACCTAAACTTATCGAAGTCTTGTGTTGACCGCGAGGAAAGTTTACACGATTAAACTTTCGTAATTAATAAAGTAACAACTTTAAATAATTATTTATAGCCATTGGTGAACAAAAAAATGTTCAGAGTGTAATAATCCAAAACAGAGTGAATTATTTAGCTTGGAAAATTACCAGTTACAGTATTTGCTTTTACGTTATAGTAAAAGTCAAATAGTCAAAAGTCAAAGTCAAGGTCATCTTTAAAAAGTCAAAGGGTAAAATAGTCATTTTACCTTATGAAAAATTACGGGTTGCTACAGCCTCCACCAGTTATGGGAATCATGTCCTCATGATTTAGTTTATGTTATGAGTTAATGATGTTCCCAAGAAGAGGTGGGGGTACTTCTGTAATGGAACTTCGTCACAAAGTTCAGTGAGTGTTATCTGCTAACGGTATATTTGAGTTCATCTTCACGTTCCTATGTGAATTCAGGACCTCTTCTAGAGTTCCATCGAACCTTGAGAATATGAATGAAACTTTGCCTAAGTCATTTGACCACATGGTCTGTGATCTCAGTTGATTCTTCGATAAAGTTTAAACATTAATTAATCTAGATCTCTTCCAGAGAAATAGTGAGTGTCTCATTAGTGTGACACTTCTTCAGAATGCACACACGAAGGGCGGCGTATACACTACTAAGTTCGGGTGGTAGCTCGAGTCTGAAAGATATCAGGCTAATTCTTGCTAATATCGTATAAAGTCCAATATATCTTAAGTTTGGCTTTTTCTAATTTCCCCAAACGAATAATACCATGAAATTTTGAAAGTTAACGCTTACATCTGCGTAACCTTTCTGGTGATAATGTGTGGCCTAATATTGTGGGGCCAGGAAGTGAATGTTGTACTAGATTCCTTACAAGGATTTCGTAAGCGGCAAGCTCAGAAATTCTAATCAGCAATTGTGCTAAATATTTCAAAGCCAAATATGCCGCAAGCATGCTTCTGGACAATGCTTTGTCATGGTAAAATGTTATTGCTCAATCTATTAGTATTGATAATACTCACTAGATTTCTTGGACTAAGTTAAAGAAATTATAATTCAAGAAGTATTGCCCTCGGAATGAGGTGCAAGAAATGGAGGTGAAGTTTCCATGTTGTAAGTGTTGTTGATATCACAACTTATATTCGTCTCTTTTAAGAGTTGGCAGTAGTGTGCCCAATGATGGTCTCAACCAATGAGAAGTTATGGGAAGAGTTCATCTGAGAACTTCCACTAAGTATTCAAGATAACGTTATTTCGTTTGATCACTCACAATGGATGAAACAATTTGGATGTCTCGTAACCAAGTGGATCAAGTTGTGCGAGCTTAGACTTTTCAAGGATCCAACAATAGCAAAAATAACAACAGCAACGACAATAGTAACAAACGATGATGGGATGTGAAAAGTGAGAACCTTTCGAGAAATAATGTTCTCAAAATAAAGGCCAACCAATCAGAGGAGCTCATGGGAAAGCTTATGTGATGGATAATGGGGCATTGTACCCAGTTTGTTAGTTCGAGACTGAACTAAGTCCATTAGTTCAAGAGTGTAACAGGTCTGTTAGCTCAACAATATGAAATATTTTGACCTATGCGCCTCGTGCATAATCAAATCTGTTGCAACCGAATTATGTTCTTGAAGCATCTGATTCTATCAGGTCGGGTTTCAATTATGTTCTTGAAACATCTGATTCTATCAGGTCGGGTTTCAATTATGTTCTTGAAACATCTGATTCTATCAGGTTGAAATATCTGATTCTATCAGGTCGGGTTTCAATTATGTTCTTGAAACATCTGATTCTATCAGGTCGGGTTTCAATTGACTTAACCAATTTCGTTAACTCAACAAATGATTCATGTTTGTAAGGATTTGTAACAACAAAAGTGATAACTTAAGAATGAAATTAGGTTGTTCGAGTGAGGTCTTAAGATTTTTGCTGAGTGGTAAGACACTATCGTGTTTTCTAGATCTTTTCAAAGAATACAAGTGATTCTCGAGTTCGAGTTCATACTCATGTCATATCGGATACAAATAAGCCCACTCATTTATAATTCATTACTTACATAAAGAAGCGTCCCAATTTATGTAAGTAAGAAATCATAAACTTATGGTTCGGCGATTTACAATTTCTTTATTTAAATGAAAAGGCATCCCAGTCCATTTAAATAAGGATATTCCAAATCATCCTACTTAAGAATTTCTAACACAACACTCATACTTAATCGATGAGTTACAAGGTGATATATTATGAGACGTCAAAAGTCTTCCAAGATTATGGAATGAAAGTTCACACTCATCCTTGAAGATGAGGATTAAAATTATCAGATAAAATCGACATAGCGTTCAAAAGAGTCGGTGAGTTCATAGTTATGAAATAGTTTTCTCACAATGTTTGAGAAATACCAGTGAGATCATTGTGCAACTCACAATATCTGAGATATATCTAAGTCAACTGTGTATCTCACGATGTTTGAGATATAAGGAAGACCATTGCATACTTACAATGTCTTAATAATAATGAGATCATTGTATCAACTACAATGTCTATGAAATTTTCGTAGATCACAAAAATGTATATGATCGGGGATATCTGGTTGTGCCATAATGCCTTGGAATAGGCATATGCAATTATGTTTAGTCAATTGTTTATATAAACAGTCTTTATATAAATAATACAATATGGTGTTAAGGAGTAGGCATGGCGCATGGAATGTCGAAGACAGCAATGAGTGTTACAGCTTAAACATAAGAGGCAATTATAGTCTAGGTTTACATGCTACCTGGTTCTCTATAACTGAAGCTCTGATACCAATCTGTAACACCCCCAAAATTATCGCAGCGGAAGATTGTGTCACTGGGGTATTACTTTATAGTTTACAGAACAAGTTACAGAAAACGACTCTAAATGAGACGTTTTGAAATAAATTATCATTTGATTAAAATATCAGAGTTTACAAAAAGAGGTCCCACAAGTTTGTACAATCAAAAAAAGTACAACATAAAAGTTGTAATGTTTTTCAAATGATAATATATGCATCGTCTTCAAAATATTTTTCGTGCGCCTTCACATGCCATGCCAGCTAATTCCGTTCGAACCTGAGATAACATGCTAAAAAGTGTCAACACAAAGGTTGAGTGCGGTTATAGGTTTGTAAGCAAAAAAGTTGATCACAAGATATCAAGTTTATGAAAGTAGTGGGCTATGTTGTTATACGCCCATAGTGCGTTTGATTGCCTAACCGGTCAATACAAACGATAAAAACCACATAGGTTTGAAAACAATAGTGGACAATATAGTTTGTAGTATAATTGCAATTTGTACAATTATCTTCTTGATAGTTATTATTGCATTAAGCTCATGGCACTCACGACTGAGTGTTGTATATATATCACCGGACGATATATATATATATATATATATATATATATATATATATATATATATATATATATATATATATATATATATATATATATGCGTTTGGTTACCGATTCGGCTAACACAAACGGGATTCGTCAATCCCGATAGGCCTATCCACAATATTTGCACTCACTCCTAGTGATTAGTGGTCCATGATGTTGGGGAATTTTTGCATAAACAACTTAGGCATGCAATAATACAGTCAAGGCATTCAGTTTGCAAGTAATTGTCCATAATCAAAACAGTAGCATGTAATGAAAACAGTAGCATGTATCTCCCCCAACAGAGTTTATAAAACAGTTAAACAAAAGCTGGGGCTATGAAACTCACTATAGTGATCAACAGTGGAGTGTAACGATATATTGTATGTTAACAATAGAGTATGGCAGGACCACGATCTTTAACGATTACCTACGAAAGCATAGTATTCGCGTTTTAGTATAGTGTACGATATAAGTGTACAAGTATATGTAGTTTGTTGGGTTTCAATATGATGTTGTACACAAATCTTAAGTTGATGTATCCCTTAAGTGTTGATTGGCTTATAGCCCTTTTATAAATAACCTCACCATCGTTCGGGCTATCAAAATCAAGAGGTCGTGTAGTAAATGTATGAGGAGCCAGGACACTTTAAGTCGTGAATCCACAACTCGTCGATACGACACCCCGAAGAGGCCTCTTATGACAATCAAATTCCTTACTATTGTTGTACTTGTCATTTATAAGTGAAGTATTTGACAAGACAAATGTTATATAAAACATGTGTCGTGGTTCGTCAAAGACTATTGATTGACTTGTGTGACGATATGATGATATAAGCTGTGTGTCGTGAAGTAGTTTAACATGCCATATGGTCATTTATTTAGTTTGTCAAATTCTAGTAAAGTCTAGTCCAATGAACCAAGTTTTTAAAACAAGAATCGGCCATTAAGTCCAAACTAGTCGTGCGGCTAAATTATGTTTAAAAAATAATAATCAAGACCATATTAAGGATGTGTCTAAGTTAGACAACCTCAAGACAACAATCTTGACTTAATCTTGGTATTATATTAGCCTCAAATCATCAATATATCACTTAAAGTTTTTCACTAAGGTTGTTTTCTAGTCAACAACAGGTCAGTTTAGTTTTTGCCGTTTTTAGGCTTTGTCGTTCACTTTCTGCTAATATGCACCCGTGTTTTTGTAGAAAATGTCATTCTGAGCAACTTTCGTGTTTTACACTTTTGTTGATTTGGACCAGAAAAGGGTCAAAATCGTGATTTAAAATCGTATCAGCAAGCTTTTATTCAAGCACCATATTTTCATATAGTAAAACTTAACTAGGCATAACTTTTTAACCACAAGTCCTTTTTAAGAGACTCAAAAGCCTAAGTTTTAGTTTTTACTTCCTCTAACAGCTTCTTAAGCTTAATCAAGTCCAAAGTTCAAAGTTTACTTATATCAATAGTATAATTACAAGTATATACTTATATTTCATTACAGAAAGTTTGGCTGCACATTTAGTCCTGCCAAAACAACCATAAGTTGAGTTCTACAACTTTTTTTGACACTCGGTTTTCGTCAAACTTCAATTTTAGGTCTTTGCTACATTTCATAAAACTGAGTCGACTTCCATAAATGAACAGAACCTTGGGCTTTTCCCAAATGAAATCTGGTGTGCAAATTTTGACAGCCTTTTTGGCTCTCATTTACTCATCGGGAGGAGTTATGGGGTGCGCCACCCAAAAAAACGACCATAAGACATAGCTTTACAAGCCTATATTATTAAATTAACCTCAAAGTTTACTGAGATGATCAGTTTAATCAATCTTTAGGACTGTTGCAGAATTCAGGTTCATAGAACTTACCTAGGACTTGTTTTAGCTTGTTTTCATGGTCACAACCTCATGTACAACATCAATCAAGTCATATTACATATACTACTTATATCAAATTACTTCGAATAATTATAGAGATTATTACAACCATATTGAATGATAAGAAAATAAACTCAAATCTTACAAGGATTACGATGACAAGTTGCTAGTACCACAAGGACAACAACTACAATCAAACTTAACCCTCCTAGTCTTTAACCCTCTCTTGAATCTTCAACCCAAGTCTTGTAAATCTTTATGTGAACCTTGTAAATACCCATTTATCTCAGCCCCTAAACACCTTACATATCTCCAAATTCAGCCATGGGATCACCAAAACAATGCTTGGACTTTGTAGAGCTCACTTAGGCCTTCATCTTTTGTATATAAACTTGTAGCTAAAAAATCAAGATCATGGTGGTTTGATGGTTTAAGGTGTACGGTGGGATAGTGATAACATCAAATAGTCCTGAATATTAAGTGTCAATTTCCCCCGATAATGCTTGTAATTTATATCATTTAAATAGATTTACGCTTGTTATCCATTGTTTTCCACTTTCAGGTAAATTACGAGCATTGGAGTTAAAGAGACGCGGAACTGGAGAAATATCTAAAGATTTATTACACTATGCTACTTTGAAGAAGTTATGGCATAACTCGTCTCTCACATTACGCCGTAACTATTGTGTGACTCAGAAAACCAACTTATCAGAAGGTTACGGCGTAACTCTTCCCAAAGGTTGCGACGTAACTATATTAGGTCAAATGAGGTTCCACGCCGCTGATACTTACGCCAGTAAACTATGCATCTACTACGACGTAACCAAGTTTATTGAAGACTACGGCGTAACCACTCATAAGGTTACGCCGTAACCGCCAGATCTAGTGCAAAATACGGTAAGAATAGAAGGTTACGTGTAACTTCTTATATTAGTTACCGTGAACTCGACTGCCTATAAATACCCCACAATTCCGGCATTTCTAATCATCCCATTCCATAGACAACACCTCGAAGAACGGAAAAAGCCTAGCCCAAGCATACGGAGCCGCTCAAGGATAAATCATTCCCCTACTTATATTTAGCATTAGCGCTTTTTTATATTTATTTTTATTTCTTTAATTCATGTATTTCGTATCTTTGAATATTGAATTGGTTTGCATGATTAATATGA